>CM076065.1:4272500-4337500 GCA_038088235.1 Zacco platypus
TAATATTTGTTCTATTTAAAAATATAAATAATATATCATTTTTAAAATATTTAGATCATATTAGTATTTATTACAGTTTTGTAACAGCTTTAATTTTTCATATTTATTAGCTTTCATTTCACTTCATTTATTTTTTGTTTCATTTTTAGTTTTAGTCATTTTAATACTTCATCGTAAGCTTATTTGTTTCAGTTAGGTGCCAAGGCAACATTTCTGACTTTCTGAAGTTTTTTTTAGTTTATGTTTTTATTTCTATTTTATTTTATTCATTTTTTTTTTAAGTTTTAGTTAATAAAACAACACTGATGTATATAAATATAGATTTAAATTTAGAAAAAATCTGCAACATTGTTCAAAATTACTGTAATTGAGTAAAAAAAAATTAATAAAATTAATGAGAATTACTCAAATAGTTAAAAGTAAGATGCATTACTCTGGGAGTTTGTGTGAGTAATTATCACGAAAGTAATGCAGAAGAATAATATGTAATGCATATCATTTCTTTGACATTTTTTTCAATCTTTTAAATTTCCAGGTTAAACTTTTACTTGGACATGTTCCTAAAAGTTCTTTTGTGAGATTTATCCATAGACACAATTTAAATACAAGCTATTCCTGATTTCCATCATTCACATGGTGATTCCCCATTAATAATCCGTGTTTAATTTGATACTGAGTCTGGAAGCTGGCTAAAACGCTGTTGGCAGTTAGAGGCTGTAATCACAGTCAATCACAGAGCACTTTAACATAATCATTCCATTCAGGAAAACACTGCACTTTTATCCGAGATCTCCACACAGTCCTTCTCTTTGAATTTGACAGTTACCGCGAGGCCTCCATCTTAAATATGCAACGGACAGAGAAGTACTTCAGATTGTATATTTTCATTTTTGGGGAGACTGGAAGTCGGTGTGCTGTTACATATGCGACGGACTTCAATGTATTCACGTGCCCTCTCTCTGCCCTGCGCCACACTCGAGGGAAAATCCACAAAGCGATCAACTTCACACGGAGCGAAAAGCTTAATTCTTTCAAATAAACAGTCGTTTGGACTCCTCGTCCCACGTTCTGTGGCTCCAAACATCAAATTACCCTCACCTCCTCCTTAAAACTCAGGCGCATAGTTTATGCGGCTCACCTACAAGCCCGGAGCTGCAGTATTACATGCGATTTGAGCTACACCTGCAGCCACCGAACAAGTGTATGAGTGTCTGGGCGGTCGTGTTAAAACCTGCCCATTCTTTCTGTCTCTCAGGTGAGGAATGCTGTGGTAAGACTATCAGGTGCAGCAGGGCGCGTGGCAGCATGCTACGGACAGATAACCTGCTCCACTGCAATGATACGCAAATGGCTGTCGATTGCCAAACTTTTTTGAGTATGATCTGAAACAAACACTGATTGTCATGAATGAGGGAGGGATGTAGGATATTGCTTCATAAAGAACAGATTTTAGTGAGAAACACTATGATTGCATGATTTCGACTGAGCGTGGTGCTTTAGTCAGAGTACAACTGGGTGGAGGTTGATAACTGTAGCCTGGGGTGATGAAAATCTTGCCTTCGCTTTCTTTGTCTTGTTTGTTTCTTACCTTCGTCACTCCACCCTTTTCTGGTTAAAAAGTGAAGAAGAGGCACAATTTGTCATCTTTCTTGAACTTTATGCTCCTTTTCATATATTAATTGTTTAATTATTGTGAGTTTTCCCTCTTTAGTCGACATAAAACCGACATAAAACATGAGCTGCGCTGAAGGAGAGACTGGAGCCATATCAGACAGGAGTATCTCGAGAATTAAGGGTGGGGTCTTGAGGCTTGGAATGCAAGTAACAATTTAGAACACAATAACAACCTCATAGCAACACACTGAAATCCCTTAAGTGAACACCTTTAGCAACTGCATAGCAACGCCCCGGAAACAGTGCACAACACTAGTTTTGTCTTATGAAAATGTATTTATACAAATTTATGTATTCGTTTGGAATATATTCAAAGTCATGTAATATTTTAAATAAAGTTACATTAATTTAATAATTTATAAAATGAATTAAAAATAAACACACACACACATATATATATATATGTGTGTGTGTGTGTATAAAAATTAGTTGTATATATGTATATAAGTGCTGTCAAATCGATTAATCGCATCTAACATAAAAGTTTGTTTACATAATATATGTGTGTATTATATATATATATACACACATATACAGTATATTTATTAATACGTATAAATATATATAATTTTTTTAAATGTATATATATATATATGTAATTTTGTATTATTTTTGCCAATGTTTTTACTAGATTAATTAATAGAGAAATATGAGTTGAGAAATGTTGGATGCCATTTGGATTCCAACTTTTCAGTAAATAACTTAATTACAGGACATTTTTAACACATAACTAGCATCTGCAACTGTGTTAATTATAGTTGTACATTCACTCATAAGTCCATACGCTGCCTCTGCTATAATGTAACCAAAGTAGTCAAACTCCAAATAAACTATAATCAGATGCATGATGGTGTATTGCAAAACAGACGTTGATTCTGTTCACCCCCTCCTGTCAACAGGACATGTGCTGCTTATGAGTTACTGTGACAACTCATAAAAAGTCTAGTGTTTTGCTTTCCCTAACCAAGGCCTTCTGTTCTTAACACAATAAATCAAACCCAATTGGATATCATTCACCGGTGAGTTACGAGTCATTATACTCCACTCAGATTCATTCATTAGCTGTAGTTTTCACTTTTGGACACTTTCCCCCCGGTTCTGTTATTGTTGCCCCTTTGGAGGCGAGGGAGATAGTATTTATCATTGAACGCCAAGCGCACAATTTCAAAAAAAAGAGGAGGAGGAAAAGAAAAGGTTGAGGGGGCCCTTCTCAAATTTTCATTTTTCCAGAATGTGTGTTTTTGTTGTCTTAAGTTTTCCTTGGTGGCGGTGAACAAAGTGTTCCTCTGTGGAGCGGGCGCTGGGGCTCGCAGACACTCTGTCTGTACTGGGAGTTCCTGTTCCCAAGTCCAAAACCCACAGACCCACAGCAAAGAGGACAAGGTCAGCTTTTGCTCTCCAACATAAGAGGCGCATTACTGCAGACGAGTTGCAGCCCTTGGCAGGCGCAGATAAGTGTGTGTGTGTTTTGATGGTGGATGGTTAATGGTGCTCTTAACTATCAAAATACTCACGTTGCATTGGTAATGGGTGAAATGGACAGTTTCAATCAACCGCTTGCACATGTGAATGTAATTTCCACCTGTCTTATGTGTTTCCACCAGATTTTTATCTATGAATTGATCCTTGCAAAGAAGTACTGTGGTGTTATTTTTGGACATTACCATAACATGTTATTCTCTGAAGTACCTCATAGTACCATTTAAATATAATGATATCATGATTGTATGCCACTCAGGGAACATTAGATTGAACTAAGGATGGATGGATGGAACGATGGATAGGTAGAATGAAAGAATGAATGATGGATGGATGGATAGATAGAGTGAACGATGGATGGATAGAATGAACTAAAGAACAATAGAGCGAACAATGGATGGATGGATGGATGGAAGGATGGATAAAATGAACGATGGATGGATGGATGGATAGAATGAACAATGGATGGATGGAAGGATGGATAGAATAAATGATGGATGGATGGATGGATGGAAGTATGTAAAGAATAAACGATGGATGGATGGATGGATAGAATGAACAATGGATTGATGGAAGGATGGATAGAATAAATGATGGATGGATGGATGGAAGGATGTAAAGAATAAACGATGGATGGAAGGATGGATAGAATGAACGATGGATGGATGGATAGAATGAATGATGGATGGATAGATGGATGGAAGGATGGATAGAATAAATGATGGATGGATGGATGTAAAGAATAAACGATGGATGGATGGATAGAATAAATGATGGATGGATGGATGGATGGAAGGATGTAAAGAATAAACGATGGATGGATGGATGGATGGATAGAATGAACAATGGATGGATGGAAGGATGGATAGAATAAAGGATGGATGGATGGAAGGATGTAAAGAATAAACGATGGATGGATGGATGGATGGAATGAACGATGGATGGATGGATAGAATGAATGATGGAATGAACGATGGATGAATGGTTAGAATGAACGATGGATGGATGCATGGATGGATGGATGGATAGAATAAACGATGGATGGATGTATGAATGGAAGGATGGATGGAAGGATGTATAGAATAAACGATGTATGGAAGGATGGATAGAATGAAGGATGGATGGAATAAACGATGAATTGATGGATAGGTGTATGAAATGATGGATAGAATGAACAACAGATGGATGGATGGATGGATAGAATGAACCATGGATGAAAGGATGGATAGAATGAACGATAGATGGATAGAACGAACTATAGAACGATAGAGTGAACATTAGTTTGAAAGAAGGATGGATGGAAGGATGGATAGATAGAACAATAGAATGATAGAATGAACTATAGAACAATAGACCGAACATTAGAACAAACAAACAATGGATGGATGGATAGATGGATGCATAGAACGAACGAAATATAGAATGATGAAACAAAGGATGGATGGATAGATGGACTGACCAATGGATAGATAGAACGATAGATGAACGATGGAAGGAGGGAAGGACACTTAATTTCCCAGAATTCATCACCTGTGATGAATTTCAACTTTAAATCAATTCATTAAATTCCTTTTCCTATCATTCCAGTTCAACTTCCTGTGGGGCCAATTCAGTTCAAACAGAGACAATTCTTTAATTTAGAACTTTGCCAATCTTACCATGTTATAAAACAAAACACCACAAATATATTCACATATATCTACACTTTTTTAGATTTTCTGAAGGAAATAGTTTTAATATTTAAGGTAAGTGTTTGTTCAAATTTCAACCCTTAAGTATGTGTGATATGAATAATGAAGACTGCCCTAGCACCACTAAGCACTCGCTAAGCTGATCTTCTGTCCATCCATGCCTGTTTTCTTTTTTCTTAACACACATTCCTGGGGTTCGGTCAGGATTATCAGAGGTCTGGATTCCAGCCGTGGTCAGACATAATAAAAGAGGTTGAAGAGCATCAGTGTAAGAGATTAAGAGAAAGACACAGAGGGCCTGTTATCAGATGAGAGCATCACAGGTCCACGGCACGGCTCTTTGATGTTCAATGTCCTCGTAAGACATCGTAACTCTCCGCTCCATCTGCTCTGATGTGCTACAGCCCCGGTGAGGTTTCACGATGCTCAGCTGAACAGCAGAATGTTTTATGCAGTAAGAATTTTGGTTTTTATTGCACTTGGCTCTAGAGCCAAAACAAGCCAATTTATCTTTTCATTGATATCTCGATTTACGTCATCTTGCTGCTTTAGATACCTCTAACACACCCCTCCTTAGATTGGGATGTAATGGAGATAAGAAACTTATTTATGTATTAGGATATTCATACACAATGTGATCTTCTTCCACACCATAGAAATAGGAGTTAATTCTTCTCCTAGACACCAAAGAGATTCTTTTCAAATGTTTCATTAATCTGACATGTAATCTCCAGACATTTGTATCAGAAAATATCCCAATAATGTCTCAAATTCTGCTCAGAATTGCCAAGATATCAAAGTCTACAATCAAAATTCAGAGATCTCAATATGAACTCAAGTGTTTCTCATCAAATTCTTCCAAAACCAGATTATCTGAGCGGGTAACTAGGATGTTCTTGGTGGTTGACGAGATCTTCACAGAGGATTGTCTAGTGGACACTGTCTCTGCTGACATTCAGGGCTGCCTTCTGATCGTGTCTAGATCCAGGTCCACCATCTGATCTGGATACGGCCCGGATACGGCTGACTACTGTATTACTACTATTTTTGTTGTGATAATGTGTTATGTGTATGCCAGGTTAATGATATGTCTTTAGTCTAGATTTAAATTGACAGAATGTGTCTACTCCCAAACAAGGCTAGGAAGACTGGTTGCTAGGCTGTTGATAAGTGGTTGCTATCCTGTTGGTGGGGCGTTTGTGTGGTTGCTAGGGTGTTCTTGATGGTGGCTAGATGCTAAATTTAACAACTTTTGTTTATATTGTTGTTTTTGTTATTATGTTTTTGTTAACTTTTATTTACTATTACGTTGTTGTTAGGGTGTTCTAGGTGGTTGCTAGGGTGTTGCTAGGTGGTTTCTATTGTTTTGAGTGGTTGCTAGGTTGTTGCTGGGGTGTTCTGAGTGGGCTAGGTTGTGGATAAGTGGTTGCTATCCTGTTGGTGGGGTGTTTATGTGGTTGCTAGTGTGTTCTTGATGGTGGCTAGATGTTAAATTTTACTACTTTTGTTTATATTGTTATGTTTTTGTTTTGTTTTTGCCAACTTTTGTTTACTATTATGTTGTTGTCAACTTTTGTTATGTTGCAACTAGGGTGTTGCTAGGTGGCTAGACGTTAACTTTTACAACTTTTGTTTATATTATGTTTTTGTCAACTTTTGTTATGTTGTTGTTAGGGTGTTCTAGGTGGTTGCTAGGGTGTTGCTAGGTAGTTTCTATGGTTTTTGCGTATTTTCTAGGTTGTTGCTAGGGTATAATGTCACTCTGAAGTGTCCGTTGTGGTCTTTCTGTAGTTTTGGCAGTAAGACGGTGATCTGCACTAAACCTCTGCAGTTCACCAGACTTCTGTACTGATTCAGAGAAGATAACTCACCCGTATATCAGCTGCAGGCACAGACTAGTGGAGTGGAGGTTGACGTTATCACAGTGCGAGTGTGTCTGGACTCTTATCGGCCAGAACAGCCGAGATCTCGCATCCCAGAGATGCTTTCAGGCAACAAATTCAGTAATGCACCGTCGCCGGATACAGAAATGTAATCACACATGAAAACCCCTGATGATTTCACAGTTTTGTCGATTTAAATCGAACTAATTGCGCAAACATCTAGTTCGAGCGAATCGGGTGCTGTGCAAAGAGTTTTCCCATATTAAGGAAAGATCATCCAAAGCGGATGCTTGCCAAGTGATGCGAGATCAGAAATGACCCCTGCAGGCATGGAGAGAGGGAGGGAGAGACGCAGGAAAAGGGTGACTCAAATGGAAAAAACAGAGCTGAAGAAGAATGAAATGCTTGGCTCATTCATTCTGAATGTTCAAAAGTCCCTGAAGTGCACTATAATGTTACTATTATCATCACCTTCCACCAGATATCATTCCTTTCTTGGGGCTGTTCAAACATTTCCAAAACTTGTGCAATGACTCACAATGTAGTTTCCATTTTACACACGACGGCGCCTCAACACTGATGAGCAACACTTGCACAGATGGAAAACGTGTGCACTTTTATTTTTGCTTGTAAACTTTAAATATAGAAGTATGATTGAATGTTTTTTACTGAAAGTAAAGGGAAAGTAAGGCACTGCGATGTTGAGACAAATTGGTTCTGATGGATTTGGAAGGACACCCATGTTAAACTTTGCATGTGTGCGAAAAAACATTATATTTTAAAAATCCTTATGTTGTAGAATTTGATATATTTTTAATATAAAATATATTTATACATTATGTACATTTAAAACCAAAAATGTTTATAATTATATAAAACTTTTGCAATTAGAAAATGTTAAATAATTGAAATTTAAATCAGTTTTGATATGATTATTAATCGTTCTGAATTATTAGTCATTTTAAATATAATAATTAAAATCAAATTTTAATATTTTTTTGGAATTAAAGTTAAAAATATTTTTATATTATTAATAAGAATTCTTATGTTGTAGAATTTGATATATTTTTAATATAAAATATATTTATACATTATGTACATTTAAAACCAAAAATGTTTATAATTATATAAAACTTTTGCAATTAGAAAATGTTAAATAATAATTGAAATTTAAATCAGTTTTTAAATCGTTCTTAATTATTAGTTATTTTAACTTTTTGGAATTAAAGTTAAAAATATTTTTATATTATTAATCAGAATTCTTATTCTTAATTTTAAAAAAAAATAATTATATTTGAATAGTTATTGAATTGTTAAATAAATTGCTGAATCGCTTATAAAAAAATCGATATAAATTAGTTCTAAAGCCAATATTTGTAATGATTTTTCAATATCTAATAATGTATTGTCTTTTCCAGCAAATACATCATATACATGATTATTTAACCAGCATATGATGTAATTCACACAAATAACATCTTTAATCGATTGGCAGTCCTATAAAAAAGTATTTTTAGGAATCTTTTAGGAATCAAAGGTGTTCCCTGGAGAGACCAATAAATCCCAAGCCAAAGATGGGCTCTCCAGGCTTTTCCCTTTTGATTGTTGACTTAGACAATGCTCAGGACTTGAGCTGGCGCTGGTGGTGTTTCCTCAAGGCACACATTCACAAGCTCCATGTGAGGGAGTGGGGGAGCTGAACGTCTATCCCACATCCTCCTGACTCAGAGATCTTACAGCTGGACCTGGCAGGCCTCTGTTACTCAGCAGACACAAACACACAACACCACCAAACATTGCATCACACACAATCTGGAGCACATCTGAACTGTGTATTTTTAGATTTGCTCGCCACTAGAATGGCTGTGGCTACATTTTTGGATCTAGTCAGCAATATCAGTCATGGTTTACTCAGAAAAAAACACCCTTAAGTGTGAGTTGCATCAATTAGTAGGTTTGGATTTCCAGAATGCATTGAAACAATTTAGAGAAATGTTGATTAAATTGCTCACAAATTATCAGCAGAAACTTTAAAACGTATCACTGCAGATTATGTATTAAATTTGAGATGCTACAGTTTGTTTATTAAGTCTATTGTTTCTCATTTTTTGTCATATTATTATGTCTTAATATTATTTTAATGAATATCCCATAGCCAAGTTTACTAAGATATTGATTCAAACAATAAAAATATAGTTTTTATATATTCCATTCAAAGTTTTGCGGTCAGTAATATTAAAAAAATTATAAAATTTTAAATTTATCAAAAGTGACTTTTGTACTTTCTATTCATCAAATAATCCTGAATAAATCACAGTTTTTACAAAAATATGAAGCAGCACAACTGATAATAATAAGAAATGTTTCTTGAGCAGCAATTCAGCATGATTTCTGCAGGATCATATGACACTACGACTGGAGTAATGATGCTGAAAATTCAGCTTTGATCGCAGGATATAAATTACATTTTAAAATATATTCAAATAGAAAACAGTTATTTTAAATTGTAAAAATATTTCACAATATTACTGTTTTTACTGTATTTTTAATCAAATAAATGCACCCTTGGTGAGCAGAAGAGACTTTTTTCAAAAAAAAAAAAACATTTTTAAAATGAAATATTTGAACAGTAGAGTATATACACATAATATTAGTATGAACTACGTGCTAGAAACTCAACAAATATCAGGTCTGATGTAGGAAAAATGCTGTGCAATGCAACACACTCACTGACATTCAGAACATATTAGATGTTTATTTGCCTTTCTGTGGATTTTAGATTCATTTGATTTCACTTTGCTAGACATCCATTTGGTTGATGCTAGTTGCAGTTACAGAGAAATTTTATGTAAAAGATAGCTTTATCGCTTGTCACTTTATCACATCGAGTCTGGTTATGACATGGTGTAATATCATAAAAACGTGACCTTCTTCCCCTCAGTTTATATTGCTGCACATCTGATCTACTGCACTGATTCAGAGCGACACTCACTTGTGAAAGTAAAACGACAAAAGCCGACATTGACCTGGTCAAGCAATCACCGTGGCAGGTTCATATTTTATCTCTCACTGAGCTTCGGTTGACAGGAGGACCGTATGTGGAATTTACATTTACCGGCTCCTCCAGCATCGCGGTGGAAATCAGAATGCATGAATGCTTTTTAAGAGCTGATATAAATGGTCCTCGAAAAGGGCACATCTGATATATCCAGCCATGTTTATTTGAGACTCGTGTGCTGGTGCGTTGGTGCTGTTCGGGCATGTTTTTTGACTACAATACCATCATGCGGTGGATATTTTCTGAGGCTTGTTTGTTCCAGATTCTTTTGTCTCCATGGATAAAGCCTGCGCAGCTAAATGCAGGTACTGGCTTGATTGTGAAATGTAAATCGATCACTTCCCATTTCTCTTTTGTTTTGGAATAGGCCTTGATATTGGAATAGATTTGGCAACACACACACACACACAATTCATTCTGAAGGGGATTTTTGGCATTACTTGAGCCTATTTGACCTGCAGGGAACGGGTCCAATCAGTTTTCTGGTTTTTGAATCTGCTGAGTGTTGGATTAGTTCAGGGTTTGATTCAAGTGTTAGGTGTATCTAATGGTTTTTGCACCAAAACTATTCACAATGACATCAATAATGAAAATATCAAGTCAAGTTCAATTTATTTGTATACCACAGTACACATTGTTTCAAAGACACTATGGCGAAAATAACGATTTTAATGTTTATAATATCTTCATGTCTTGTGATGATTCAAGCAATCTAGCAGTTGAGATTTGTTATGTAGCCTAATATATATTGCCCTATACACGAGTATACTATATGTATGTGCACTTATATATCCAACTTTATATAAATAGTTGGGATTTGCTATAGTATATATATATATATATATATATATATATATATATATATATATATATATATATAATCACTTTACGTGTGTATACTGTATGTTTGTAGATAAAGTTGGATAAATATCCACCTTTATATAGAGCTGGATGTAATACACTTTTATTTCTAGACGATATTATTTATAACATAATATTATTTACATTTTCTGATGATACAACCTAACAAGCAGTTGAGATGTGCTATATATCGCCCTAGACAGGTATACTGTATGTATATGAATAGATTTGAGCATACTTTTCCAACTTTATATGAGTTGTGCAATGATACAGTTTATATTTTGCTATGATATAAACAATCAAATGAGATTTGCAATATAGTATTGCTTTACGTGAGTGTACTTATGTATGGAGGTAGAGCTTTTAATATATTGTTGGGTGTTAATACAGTGTTTTCCGAAAATATAACAATCAAGCAGTTGACTATACACTCACCTGAAGGATTATTAGGAACACCATACTAATAGTGTGTTTGACCCCCTTTCACCTTCAGAACTGCCTTAATTCTACGTGGCATTGATTCAACAAGGTGCTGAAAGCATTCTTTAGAAATGTTGGCCCATATTGATAGGAGAGCATCTTGCAGTTGATGGAGATTTGTGGGATGCACATCCAGGGCATGAAGCTCCCGTTCCACCACATCCCAAAGATGCTCTATTGGGTTGAGATCTGGTGACTGTGGGGGCCATTTTAGTACAGTGAACTCACTGTCATGTTCAAGAATTTGAAATGATTCGAACTTTGTGACATGGTGCATTATCCTGCTGGAAGTAGCCATCAGAGGATGGGTACATGGTGGTCATAAAGGGATGGACATGGTCAGAAACAATGCTCAGGTAGGCTGTGGCATTTAAACGATGCCCAGTTGGCACTAAGGGGCCTAAAGTGTGCCAAGAAAATACCCCCACACCATTACACCACCACCACCAGCCTGCACAGCGGTAACAAGGCATGATGGATCCATGTTCTCATTCTGTTTACTCCAAATTCTGACTCTACCATCTGAATGTCTCAACAGAAATCGAGACTCATCAGACCAGGCAACATTTTTCCACTCTTCAACTCTCCAATTTTGGTGAGCTCGTGCAAATGTAGCCTCTTTTTCCTATTTGTAGTGGAGATGAGTGGTACGGTGGGGTCTTCTGTTGTTGTAGCCCATCCGCATCAAGGTTGTGCGTGTTGTGGCTTCACAAATGCTTTGCTGCAGACCTCGGTTGTAACGAGTGGTTATTTCAGTCAAAGTTGCTCTTCTATCAGCTTGAATAATTCGGCCCATTCTCCTCTGACCTCTAGCATCAACAAGGCATTTTCGCCCACAGGACTGCCTCATACTGGATGTTTTTCCCTTTTCACACCATTCTTTGTAAACCCTAGAAATGGTTGTGCGTGAAAATCCCAGTAACTGAGCAGATTGTGAAATACTCAGACCGGCCCGTCTGGCACCAACAACCATGCCATGCTCGAAATTGCTTAAATCACCTTCCTTTCCCATTCTGACATTCAGTTTGGAGTTCAGGAGATTGTCTTGACCAGGATCACACCCCTAAATGCATTGAAGCAACTGCCATGTGATTGGTTGATTAGATAATTGCATTAATGAGAAATTGAACAGGTGTTCCTAATAACCCTTTAGGTGAGTGTATATTAGGTACCGTTTAACCAAGATTGTGGAAAAAAGGTAAACCTATTTAGTTTGGTCGCAAGCCAACAAATTTATAACAGTTTGCTTTGCATCAATGATTTTTGGTTTTGGAGGAATATAGAGTGATGTAAGAATGACATATTTTTGTAGGCCAACCTGGAAGTTAGCATCACCCTGGTTCCCTCTACAAAAAACCCAATAGGATTTTCCATAGGTGTTGAATTATTGCAGAAAATAGGTTCTGTGACAAACAAAAGCTTATGATTCTTACACGTTTTGTTCATCGTGATTATCTTCAAAACAACTTTTATGAATTTTCAAAGCGTAAATACAAAGTCAAAAGCTAAACGTAGGCTATAACCGAACTACACCACGGTCACATGACTTCAATGTCACGTGACAGCCAAATACAGGACAAGTCTGAGCTTTGACTATTAAAATAAATATTTTTTTAAAGTCTACAACTAGTAACCAGAGATGGAACTTTTTGTACACCACGTACATCATAAACCACTGAAATCGGTTGATAAATGTAAACGTTATTTTCGTCTTTATCCAAAAAAAGTTTACTTGTATTTGTTTACAGTGCAGTCTTGCCTTCAGCAACATGGCGGACGCGTTGACATATCGCAGCAACGTTCCAAAGCGGCCAATGGGACTTCTGTGTATTTATTACGTCTATGGTGTGACTGACCACATGGCAACTCATTGTTAGACAGTGCTTGTCTGGCTCGCTAGCGGCACCTAGTGTCCTGGAGGTACATTAACAGATGCTAACCTAGCCAAAGTGAAATCTTGAGACTGAGAGATAATCATGATTTGTAAGTAAAATAAAATAGAGTTCGCATAATAGGAGGGAAAACAGTCATAAACTTGCCAGATGGTGGGAGATTAAAGCAATTCATCCTGGAGGACCAACTTCATTAGTAGGCTAAAAATAAATCTCGCTCCTGTTTCATTAGACTTCATAACAACAAAGACGAGGGAACTAATCAGCCACTTGCTTAGTGTAAGAAAATTAATCATTTCCTAGCAAACCGATTAGCTTCAATTGTGTATTGAAAAATGTAGTGCACTATAAGGCATTAATGTTAGCCCTGCTTAAAATGAAATAACATGTTAGAAAGGGAAATAAACATCAGCATGTCCTAGTTGAATATAGTAGCTGGTGCTTTCAAATCCAGAATTGGTGTATTGATCTATAAATAAAGATTAATACCTGTTGAGTTTCTCTACTACATAGTTGAAACACCATGTCTCTAAAGATTTGTACTTCGGAGGCATGTCCTGGAGATATGAAACGCTCACATGGATGAGAGATATCTTGTAGGTCATCAAACCAAGAGAGATATAATCAGGAGTTGGCATATGATTTTGTTGATATCGATTGTAATTGATTTAGGGACATGTGAGCATCCTGTTCCCATCACATGATAAATCAGACATCTTAAGTTAGCAGAAGACTGTAATGATATTTGCCTGAGAAGCAAGCGCAAACATGTCTTGCTGTTCAGATTCTTTCCTTCCCCTTTTTCCTATGATTTGACACAAGTATTGTTTTTGGCTAGTAATGTGGCACATACTGAAAGCTAATCAGATTTATTCCGCTATTTGTATTAGGAAAACTGTAGGCACAATTACTCTTCATTATTTGTATTATTATTGTTTTTCTGACCGATTACTTTTCTAACATAATATATTGATATTCACATTTAGTATGGATGTTCCTGAGGAATACAAGTTCCCTTCTGGAAAATCCAGCAAATTGGTAAAGTAGCTGTTTTGTGGAACAAAGTTTGGTTCAAGTTGGTTATGTTCCAGAAACCCGACGGATTTCAGACTCTCTTTTGGTTTAGGAGTTAGATCTAACATCCTCTTTTTTCAGTGAATAATTAACTATTTTTTAGGGAATAATGAATTAGATTTATCCACTCTGTGAATGTGATTTCATCAAGTACATGTTCAACAATGCTGCAACAACATTCCAATCAACAAATCAGATTTGAGGGACAAGTTTAGGCTTCTAACCAGGGTTAGGTGTTTCTATATCAGTGTTAATCATTTCCCTTTGATTTTAGGGATAAGTTATGGGTAGGGAAAGGGCTTTCAGAGAAGAATGTTGTTCCAGAAACATGTCCTACTTGGCAAAATCATGGTGATCTTCTTCACACATAGCTATTGTATGTTTTCAGATGATTTGGAAAATAGTGCACAAGCACGGCTTGACATGAATATTTTTGCTCACCAGACACTGTGGCTAGTGTTTTTCCAAAGTTAGCCACTCAGCATTTTCACTGGCCACAACTTTGACATTGATATCATGGGGGGAAACTATCATTTTTAAATATTATCTCTTAATTTGGCATCAGGTTTATTAGGCTGCTGTCACTTTAAGACCCGACACACGGATCCATTATACTGTTACACATGTGTTTTCTTTCTAAACTTTTTACGTTCACTTAAAACATAACTAACTGTGTTTAAGTGAAAACTCACCAAGTCCCGCATTTGGACAATGTTCTGAGTGTATTTGCCTGTTTAAGCACAAAAAGCTGTGAAAAATAACTCGGTTTAGTACTGAGAGCCGGCTTTGTGTGCGTATACTTTGGGTGTGAGTACAAAATCTGCGGAAATGAGTAAAATTATACACAATATGCACAATCCCACACCGAAAATCAAGCCCTGTAACACGAACAACATTCATGCGGTAACGAGTGAGTGAAGGGAGGCAAGTTTGTGTGTCGACTCGCTGTTGGAGAGATGAGAGAGAACACAGATGGTATCGTGTATCTATTCTAGACTATCCTCCTAGACTTTTCAAGCTACAAGCACCAAACTCTGACTTTTCTGACTCGGGTTGCTATATCTTTTCAGACTGATTGGAGATACGGTTTTTCCTAATAATCCTGATTAAATCTTGGAAAAATCCCATTGACTTTCATTGACAGAATGTTCAGATGAGCCAAGACTACGGAAGCCCATTAGACTCAATTAAACTGCCATTCTATCTATCTATCTATCTATCTATCTATCTATCTATCCATCCATCCATCCATCCATCCATCCATCCATCCATCCATCCATCCATCCATCCATCCATCCATCCATCCATCCATCCATCCATCCATCCATCCATCCATCCATCCATCCATCCATCCATCCATCCATCCATCCATCCATCCATCCATCCAAATTTCTAAACTTAAACTATTTCAAACTTCAAGCTTTTTAAACAACCTCAAACTTTCTGATTAGACTAAACTTAAAGTTTGTCTCCTCGACGAACTTTGTTATTAAGTTCTTAATGCTGCTCTCTATTACGCTCCGCTCTGGTTGTTGTTAGGATGACAGACAGTTTAAAAAGTTACTTTTTTAGGCTGGTCTGCCTCAGCGGTCTAACATCGCTCGTCATTGTCACCAAGACGGCCAATCAGATCAAAGAAGGCGGGGCTTACTGTTCACTGAAAACGAGTGTGAATTCCAACACGACGCCTTTAAGTTTTAGTTAAAGAGTGCGTGCCTCGGTGCGTGGTAAGATATATGTAGCAAAACATTTAATATTTGACAACTGTTTTATGTTTAACGACCCACAATAACCTACAGTGATGCAAACTTCTCGACTTTTTTATGGAATTTCTCCATTTTGAATTGAAAATATGCTATCATTTAAATGATGTCATTCATAACTGATTGTGACGAGATTTTTTTTAACATTTTTTAAATATTAGACATACAAAAGTTTGAATGCGTGCATATTTTTAAATAAAATATTATTTGCAAATAGTTTAAATGGACTACTTCACAACTAGGCTATAATTAGACCTATAATGTTTTTTAGCGTTCTTATTTCTTATTCTTCTTTTAATTTATTTATAAATGCACACACCAAAAAAAAAAAAAAATGGTCTCCCCCATGGCCTTGGTTTCAGTTATTTCAGTATCGATGAAAAATATTTCTGATAATACATCGCACTTACATTTCAGATTACTTTTTAATAGACTGCAACTGAAAAATGTATATATTATATATAAAATTCAACCCAGCTAGGAGTGACTGCGTAACACCCCACTGCTGAAATACACCCGCATTTGCCGGCTGTTAATGTCAAGCCCTGTGCACAAGCCATATTGACTACTTTCATAATACTTTTGCATCGTTTTTAATCTTGTAAGGCTCAGTCCCCATTCAACTATGTTTCCTTTTGTATTCCACTAATGAAATTTTAAATTTTTGGGTGAACTGTTCCTTTAAAAGCAATAGAATGGACCCTCTGATATTGTAAACCTCCTTTCAGGCTACTAAGAGAAGAATATTTCTGTCTTTTTCTTCAGGTCAGACTCCTTCTATCACACACTAATCAGAACAAACAGGCCTTCAACCAGCTTTCTAATTTAATCCGTTCCGTTTACAGGAGCTGCTGCATTAGTGTGAAGTCAGCAGGTTGCAGAGAGAGAGAGAGAGACTAACAAAGAAATGTACTTCCTTTGTAACCTTGTCGGATCTGTCCTCGAGCCATGTTGATGGTAGTCTTGTGAGGGAGAGGCCTGACATGACGTGGGGCATCAAAAGTTCAATGAGCATGTGACAAAAGAGCAGAAAGTTAAGAATTTCGAATAACGTTTTTCTCGCAAACTGCATTAGAAGCAGGTTCTGTCACATGTTTTCCTGATGACTGAAAGAAATGGGACAAGAACGGTTTACTGATGACCTCAAAGCTGATAGACATGAACTAAAAGCCATGTATCGGATTTTATGTTGTCTGTAAAAAAAAATATTTGCTACATAATGTGCCACATGTGATAATAATCTGCAGTTATTATGAACAAAGAGTCATAATATTTACCTGAACTTCCAGAAAACCATAGATATGCATGTGAACACCTGTACGGCATCATAGGGGGTCCTGAGGGTCAAAGCTCTCCGATTGTGAGGTGTGTCACGGTGAACACCTGGAATACCGCAGCCATGAGTCAGATCATGGAAAGATAAACTCACAGAGCATGGAAAAGTCAAGTGTTTTCCCAAAACCTTTCTACAGAGCAAGTATATATACTGTACTTTTCCTCATCCTTACACATTAAGATTTTTTTTTTTTTTTTACATATTTGCATATCTAAATAATTATGTATTATATATAAATAATTATTTATGCATGTCAAAATAAACCAATAATTAATATAATATTATATATATATATATATATATATACAGTATATATATAAATCTTTGTTGAATAGCATATTTTTCACATATTTAAATATTATATAAAATTTATATCTATACACACATTTTAATATATATTTTATAATGCTGTCAAATTATTAATTGTGATTAATTGCACCCAAAATAAAAGTTTGTATATATAATATATGTGTGTGTACTGTGTATATTTATTATGTATATATCAATACACATGCACGTATATATTTAACAAAAATATATTATATTTATATGTAATTTTTTTATATTTATATATAATATTAATTATATATATATATATATTTATATATATATATATATAAATATTTGTTAAATATCATATATTTCACATATATAAATATTATATAATATTTATATACATACACAAACATTTTAATATATATTTTATAATGATGTAAAATGATTAATCGCGATTTAATTGCACCCAAAATAAAATATGTGTGTACTGTTTATTTGTTATGTATGTATAAATACACACACATGCATATATATATTTAACAAAAATATATTTATATATAAAAAGTTTATACAAGTTTATAAAGTTTATATATATATATATATATATATATATATATACATGTAAATATTTCTTAAATATATACATGTACATACATTTTGGATATGATTAATCACGATTAATCGTTTAACAGCACTATTTTATTCATTAACAGTACTTATTTTACATTATATATTCAAAATATATCCCTGCAATCCATTTGTTGCTATAGGGGAGGGGCTGAAAAATTTGTGGCCTTTTTGAGCAAATTGTTACTTATTATCTTGATGCTAGATTACAAAGACTTTTTCTCTGGAATAATGATCATCATTTACTATAAGAGGCGAAATGTTTGTCAGAAAGGTAAATAAGGTCATATTGATTTCATATGTATTTTAAGACGCAATGGAGTTAGGAGCCGTTTATTTCAGACGGTCAGAATTTAATTCAGTGAATAAATGTTCGAAAACTGGTTTGCGCCAGTCCTGTGACTTCCCACTGTGTACTGTGAGGTTGCTGAGTAATAATCCAGTAAAGGACTTTCACATGTGTGAGAGCCAGTCTGGCTTTTCCCTTCAGAGACCTAGAGTCTTCAAAGAAATTGGCAGCAAAGTGAGATCAACATAGGGAGGAGGTGTAACATTTGGGATTTGTTTGGGAGCCGAACAGGTTCGCAAGGACAGGTTCATGTGGCCACGCCACAAATTCACTGAATTTAAAATGAGTTGACCTCCTGAGGACATTTCATTGAGATGCACAACAAAAGTTGTCTTGAATAGTTCCCACATCTTTTGACCACTGAATTTCCATGACTTTTCAAGTTGGTTCTGATTAAATTCCTGAATATAAATAGCATCTCCACCAGCTTGACTTTTAAATTAATGACAGTAGTTCATACAGCTCGCTCTTTCCTCCACAGTAAACTGCAAACACATTTGCATCATGAAATACTTAAACTGCACTTTGATGAACTCCCACGATGTAAGTTAACAGTGGGAAAGAGTCAAACCATATTAGAAATCCAGGAACAGATAATAAACCAACTCTTTACATTCTCCGCAACATTGTTTAATGCTATTTTCTCAAATTTAATGCAGATAGAAATCAACAAGCACACATTACAGTCAAGTACTTTTCGGGAGATTTCTGTTAATGTGCCATTAACAGCATTCCATTTGCATACCATTACAAACCCTATGTAAATGTAAACATTAAGCTAATTGTTATTCAATGCAGCTGTTAAAAGCTTAAGGGATAGCTCACCCCCCCCAAAAAAAATGAAAATAGTGTTGTTTTGGACCCCATTGACTTTCATTACAGCTTTTCTTCCAAGAACCATTCTTCTAAACAGCTTCTTTCCATGGAAGAAAGAAAAGTTTGCAAAGACATGAGGCTGAGTAAATGATGACTGCTTTCGGATGCCAAAAAGCTACTCAAAAAAGTGTAAATTTTATTTTGTTTGTACAAAATCATACCATTCATTTACACTTTGCAATACAAAGTACAATCATATCAGTGTCATATACATTCAAATAAACAATTACATGGCAAAATCTCGGAAGTTCCTGAAGAAAAAAGGCACATGGCAAAGTATTGCATGTCTGAGTGCTGGTTAACTGCTGTCGTGTTATGACCGCACAACAGTTTAAATACTTTTAGTTCAAGAAAACGTCATTTTTGCACTTGTTCCCCATTTAAAAACATGGCGTTAATTATTCCTTTGGTCTCAAGCTCATCTGATTTGAAATATCTGACCGATTACCTCTGAAAAGAAAAAGGATAAACAAAAAAAAGTGACCATCTCACCCATTTAACATTCAGTCACAGATATAAACCGGTCTAAATTATTGCTCATCAGAGAGGCTACACATTTCAAACCTCCCAAATAGTACATATCCGTAAACAAATGTACAGTACACATCAACCCAAGCCAACGCGGACAGGGCAAATACTGTTGAAATGGAAGGCACATGACGGCCGCATGACATGTTGAATGAATCTGCGTTTGCACTGAAATGAAAAGGCTTCTTAGTCAGCGAGTTAAGACCACCAGGGATCTGGCAAACAGTCTTTTCTTTTGTGCCTTTTCCTTTCTGTAGGTGACGAAGGTTCTCCGGGAACCGAACTCAAAGCAGAAAGGCTGATTTGGGTGAGTTTTATTTGTTAGTGTGAAGCGTCTTGGGTGGAACCTGATCTTTAAGTGACTCCACAAACACTTTATTCATTCAGACCCTGGGGCGATGCTTTTTTAAAATCGTCAGAGCTTTTGGGATGCGTTCGTATCCAGTTCATCACGAGTATACTGAACAGGAAGAGCAGGTCCAAGATCAGCATTCACAATCGGAGGCACTTTGTGTGTGTGATCTCTCTCAATGTGCAATGCAACAGCCGGACTCCTCGTGTTTGTGCAGCAGCGACATGCGAGAGAAGGTTTTGGAGCAGTTCTTGCACTGGTATTTCTTCACGTCCGAGTGAGTTTGCAGGTGAGCTCGGAGGTTCGACCGGTCCGCAAATGCACGACTGCAGTGTGGGCACGAGAAAGGCTTCTCACCTAACGAACAACACAAAAAATTCACGTCAGTGCATCATGCAACACGATTACAATAATCTAAGTGATGCGAAATAAACGCATCTTCTCACCTGTATGTGTCCTAATGTGTCCTTGCAGCAACCAAGGCCTGGAGAAAGCTTTCCCACACATTTTGCAAACGCACGGCAGCGTGTGTGTCCTTATGTGCATCTTTAGGGCCCCTAGACTCACGTATTCCTTCTCGCAGTACTTGCAGCTGAACGACTTCCTGGTCTGCGCGTCGCAGTGCAGCTGCTTGTGTTTCATGAGTCCGGAATATGTGCTGTAGGACTTGTTACACAAACCGCACTGAAACTTCTCGGCATCTGACAGTTTAGTTGACTGTATCCGCTCGTCTTCATCGCTCCTGGGGCTCTCCGAACCGCTGTGGTCTTTATTGGAAGACGTGTCGGAGAGGGACGAGGGGTATCCGGAGATGGGGGACAGGTCGCTGGGCAGGGGTGACAGGGGCAGGCTGCTGGTAGTCCACACTGTTATGGGGTTGTACGCCACCGGGCTTAACACTTCAGGTTGAGGTATAACAGGCACCGGGAGGGTTTTTAAGACATATGGGGAAATAAACACTGCAATAAAAGGGGGAAATGCAATCAAATTAGTTCACTGACATACTTAAATCAGCATTTTTCTTATTCTTTTATATTTATCAATTATAGCAAATCTTCATACATGCAATATTTCATTCAGTCAGAGGACCAAAGATACACTTTCCCTCATAACTACCCATTTAAGTCACTTTATATGGAGTTACAGTGAGAAACAATAGTAATATCTGGCTATCCTTCGACAAAAACAGTCCTAAAGGATGTGTACTGGATTTATAAATTAGATATTTAAACCATAAAGGATAAAAAGGCTATATTTACAGTAGGAACTAATCCCATTAGGATCATTTATGGTATTTAGTCTTCATGTACAAATCAATAACAATCGAATCAATAAACAAAACTTTTTAGAGCAATAAAAAGTTGAACTGTTCACTATTAAGAGTTAAAATCACAAGGTCTGTTACCTGTTGGACTCTCCAGTTCACTGTAATTCGGTTTCTTGGCTGCATTAAAATGCTTCTTTACTAGGAATGAACGCGGCATCCTGAAATACTTATAAAGTTGGCTGGCAGATATAATGATCCTTTCTTCTCTTTTATAAAGTCACTGTAATCCTTATTGCTCGGTCCAGCAGGGCTTCATCTTCCAGCGCAGAGCTGCTCTAACACTCCAGCACCTCAGTGCAAAAAAACAAGTAAATACTTCCAATCAGGTGCAAAGGGAGGGGCCGAGAGTTTGATATGTGCATATTCATGAGCGTTGGGCCAATCAAAATAGAGGCGTGACTTGTAGGGGGCGTGGCCAAGGAAAGGAAGACAGGTGTTCACGCTGGGGAGGTGAAATAATGTTCAGACTTGTTACAGATGGTCAAAGCTTGTTGAAATGCATTATTACTAAATGTTTGGATCAACACAGGCCTTTAAAATAACAGGGATCTCGTCAACTTTTGGTCCTGAATTATTTGTGAATATTAAAAAAAAATGTGAGTGGCGTTTTAATTTTATTAGACATTCCTTGAAAGTGTTTATTTTGTCACCACACGCGCGCCAAACAGTTCAAAAATATTCAAAAAAATGGTAATATATCGGTTACATTTAGTTATGGATTTCGAGTTGAATAAAATTCAACACAAATGGTGTTTTTGTATTATTATTATTTTACTGTGTATAATTCAAGCACGTTTGGATTACAAACAGTTCACCAGCGCCCTCTTGTGTTCACTCGACTGCTTCTAATATGGTTAATTGGGTCTTGTGTAATTAATTTGTTTTAAATGTATGAGCAATAAAAGGGATGGAGCCGTAAAACACACATACATACAAAATATCATAAAGTCTCTCTGAAAAAGTTCAATTATTATGTATTTAAAAGGTCATATGCAACCTAAAATGAAAAGGAGGCCCATAAAATTAAGATTACAGCCATTAAAAGAGCTGTTTTTCCTTTTTATACCCTGAAGTTTACTTTTTAAACGTATATTGCCCTATCTTTCTTGTTACGACTGTGTTTGATATTTTGTTATCTAATGCCGTCCATTTTTAGGTGTCCAATTGCTGTATATTCATTGTGATGTAAAGTCATTTTTATGCCATTCGCAGCTCCGAGTCGCTTACCTTTAGCTCATTCTAGCAGTGATTCGTAAATGGGAAGCTGATTTTAGATGGGCGCTCCAGTTTGTTTAGATGTTTTCAGAGTTAATTAAGAGCTGATCATGTGACGTCAACTTGAAAACTGTATATTTGGATTCATTTTCTGTTGAGTGTGAATAGGTAAAATCAATGACCATCAAATGGAGATAACAGATAACCATCATCACATCATTGCTGTGAATATAAAGGAAGCACCTCTCAATAGAGCCTCTTGTCTTGAGTAATTAAAACAGGCACACGCTAAGCAGATTTTCTACCTCTTCTGGGGGAAATTTTAATTGTAAGTCAGATTTCTTATCTGCCAAAACTAATTACAGAAATGGAGGTGGTATCCTTTGTTCATTGCGTCGTGAAAGCAAGGGCATTCATTTCTCTGTTCTCAATGACATGAACAAATTTCTCTGCGTGTTTGATGGTATAAAGCACTGTATTTTTTGCATTTAAACAATGCAATGCCTTATATTTTATATATATAATGGGTGGTAATCAGATTACAGTTACATCTGAAAAGTATTTTAGATTACCAAAGTGATTACTTTGAGTTTTAATGTCATTTAAACAGCAATTGGTGATTCTCTGACTCTGACAGTCTGAAAAAGCGGAGTTAAGTTTCATGTTTTCGACTGTTTTCTTGTTTTGCGATAGTTGTTTGTGAGTCATTTTATAATTCACTCGTCACTGCAACTTTTTCTCACAATTTGTTTTTTTTCCCCTCACAACTGTGAGTTTGCATTTCACAATTCTGACTTCTTTTTCTCAGAATTGCAAGTTATAAAATCAGAATTGGGAGATGCAATAGTGGCTTTTTTTCTTGCAATTGTGAATTAAGTATGTGAGTTTACATCTCATAATTCTGACTTTTCTCAATATTGTGAGTTTATATCTCATAATTTTGACTTTATAACTCACAATTGCAACTTTATATCACGCAATTCTGAGGGAAAAAGTCGGAATTGTGAGATAAAAACTTGCAATTACCTTTTTTGTGTTTGTTCCACACTTATTAGTATTCCAAAGTATTCTAAAGTATTTAGATTAAGTTACTAAACTTGAGTAATGTAGCGAAATACGTTACAAATTCCTTTTTAAAGTATGTATTTTGTAATCTGTAGTGAAATACATTTTAAAAGTAACCTACCCAGCCCTGTTTATATATAGATTTTTTTTCAGGCATTGCATCACTTGTTTGTCAACTATAGTCAACTGTTTGTACATATGTACATGCATGTTTGCTGAAAGAATGCAGCACAACCTCTGATTCAAGAGATCATAACAGCCATTCTAGAAAAGGTTCAATGGTAATATGTATGTTTGATGACTCAACATATGTTTAATGTGAATCTGCTTTGGAGACCAAATCATATGTTTTTATCTAAAGCGACGTATTACAGTGACACTATCCCTGGAGCAACCGGATTAAGTGGCTTGCTCAAAGGCACAATGGTGATCACTCATGGATAACCCATTGTGGGAGTCAAAATTGTAATCAGACTGCATCTTTATAGGCCTACCATGTGCAGCCTAGCTGCTGAAAATCAATAGAGAATCCAGTAGGAAGAAAGTGACTTGTGTGGCAAAATTGATCAAATTCCTCTTTCACATTTGCATGTCAATACTGAACAAAAATGCAGCTTAACAAGAAGCAAAGCAGATAGAGAACATTACGACTGCTATATGTTGGCTACTTTCAAATCAGAACGAGTCTTTTATGTAGCCTAACTAGCAACACTCAAGCACGTGCCGTGCTCACTTATAATGTTGTGTAGAAACATCGTTGGTTATGTAAAGCTTTGTGGGGAATGTTCTCGCACTGCCTGTGGGTTCCTCTGCCTCCTTCACCAAATAATACCGCATTGAGAATCACGCACACGATGGAGCCTTAAAGTGGCACCCTCTCGCGCTTATGTGCACCCCCTCAGCTTTGATCTATCGTTATAAATGTCTAGCTATCATATTCAGACTAAAACAGATGTTTAGCGTCGGAGAACAATGAAAGAATAAGGAGGTGGAAGAGAGAGAGAGACCGGGAAAACGCGCTTGTGATTAGCATAGGCACGTTCGATCAGCGAATCGGCTCGTTCGGACGGTTCTCTTCAAATGAACCGATTCATTCGAAGTCGCAAATTCGATTGAGTCATGGCTTACAAATGTTTGCGGATCTCCCTACTTGGGGTTTTTATGTTACATATAATTCATAGAAACATAAACAGATGTTTTAGGTTAGACCATATCGTAATGTTTATGGCTGCAACATGTCATCCACCTTAGTTTAATTCAAAACATAGCCACTGTATAGTATGTACACTACATTACTACATTCTAGACAGCATATTATACTGTGAAACAATAGTAAGAAGATTATGCTATTCCAAACTTAGCCTGTATGTTTAGAAAAATACTACCATAGTACTATTTATACATTATATATAATGTATATTATATACATTATGTATAATGTATAAATGATGAATTGCATGTATCCCAGTACGCTCATTGATTTTTCGGGTGGCAAATGAACTGTAAGTACTATCTTTCTGTCTGTTAAGACATTTTTGCACAAATTTGAATTAAAAGTGCATTATTTCCACTGAAAATGGTACAATCATGAGGTCATGTTTCTACTGTTTATTAACGCAGATTGCATACTATTAACTTAGTAGGCAGTGTACATACTGCGCATACTGGCGTTCCATTTTGAAGACGGAAAGTTTCCCCAAATGCGAGTGATTTGTCTTTCAAATCGGTTCCATTGAATCATTCAAAAGAGCCGATTCAAAGAACGGTTCGCTCGCGAATCGGACATCGCTACTTGTGGTTTTCAGCCGGTCATTATTATTGCTCAGGATGCCTAGCGACAGCAGGAGATATGTAGATGGAAAGCTGCATGGCTCAGATTGCGGAGGATGCTGGAGAACAAGACGGCAGATGTGTCTCGCCTGTTGTGGGAATATAAACTAAGAGCAAGTTTAAAGGACTCGCTTTGGAGGATTTTGCCAAGCGGTTGCGGATGGAGACTGTGCATTAGTGGTCGTTATGATCTGGAGGCTGATCACTCATTTTCCCATAGACAGTGATGACAAATGCAAGAGGGATGGAAGAATTATGAACTTGAAGGAGTGGAACCAATTGCAAATCACCACCTGTTAGTTGAATATCAGGTAAGGTTTTTAACTAACAGTGCTTTCTTAGTGGATGTGTGTTTCCATTATGTGCACATATTTGATAAGCTTTTGAAAGACCTTCACAGTGTCTCTAACCATAGTCACCCTTCAAATACATCTAATTATAGAGAGGACAACTGTGGAGTGACTCTCACCGACCACCCTCCCAGTTGATCTAAAAAAATGAGGCTTTGTTGCCTAAAGTTGAGAGCATAAGCCTCTGATGCTGCATTAGAGCTCAGAACAGCCTCCTTATGCACATTTTGCTGTGTCAGATCTTCCATTCACATCAGGTGCAATTAACCACCTTGTTCTCATGCTGAACATTGTCTATCAAATTGTTCTTCTGCTGGCAGCCCTTCAAAGATGAGTCTTTAGGGACGCCCATCATTTTTAATTAAGGGTTTCTTAGCCTCAAGCACCCAATTTGTCCTCAGTTTAGTGTGATTGAATAATTCATTTAGATAAACATGTAAATATGATGTAGCTTGTTAATATTTGGCATGCAAACATCTCCCAAGGAGATTTTTTTGGTTGTTGAAACAATATGCCTAAAGCGCTGTAGACGTAAAACTGAATTGACTTAGCACCACAAGTGTCCAAGTGTCAGACGGTCAGCTGTCATCTTTTTCGTTGTAACCCATCTGTGATTGTGTTGCATGTGGGACTAGTGTTCGCAGTCATACTCATTAGATAAATAACCCATTTCTCTCACTCCACAAAGCAAAGTAACTAGAAGGAAGAGCCTTCTGCGTTCTTCAACATGAACAGGCCAGCATTATCATAATGTTTTGCCAGCGTGATCTGTGACAGATTGCTCATTACGCACATACACCCTATAGTGCCTCATTAACACGAAACACTGTTTAAATATAGTGATAATGGCTCCCTGTGCCGAGGGAGGAGTGAATGTGTTATATACGTTGTTGACTCAACCTGAATGTGACCTGCAGACAGCTGCTGAATGTCTTGTAGCTTTCCTTTACCTAAAAAGGTCCTTCTTAAGTTAACACTTTTCTTGTGTTTTATGATAAGCTGTAGTGCCAATAAAAAAAAACAGCAAGTTAGTAAAATTGTAAATTAGTGATCAGCCCACCCAGAAAATTATACGCAGACAGATAATTAGAGAGCAGGAAATAGATTTGTGCGTGCCTTTATAAACATTCATACACGCTAAAAATAAAGGGTATTTATGGGCATCTTTGGTTCCATGAAGAACCTTTAGAATTCATGGAATCTTTCCATTCCACAGAAGGTTAAATAAGGTTCAGTTGGTTTCTATATAGAACGCTAGGGTTCTTGACTCAGTTTGAAAGAATGCTTAATGGCAAAAAGGTTGTAAATAAGGATAAATGTCTTAAAGGATTGCATTATACTTTCATGTTTAACAGATTATTTCATTTTTGTCTAGTGATAAAGTATACAAGATTTTTAATTCATAAAATCTAATTAAATTAAAAATGAATTGAAACAAAATTAATGAATTCGAACTAAAATGATCCCATGATGGGAACACCTAAAACCAGGCATTATTGGGTACATTTTTATATTGAAAGGAATTAAATAATTGAAATTGGGATTCAAGGGAATAATGAAAAAGAAATAAGAACAGTAAAAGTTCCATGTAGTCAAGTAATCAATTTAAACTATTTGCAAATAGCATTATTAGAAAAATAATTTGTATCTCTAATATGTCAAAAATGCAAAACGTTTCTTGTCTCATCACATTCAGATGTGAATTACATTAATCATATCTTATTAATCACATTTTTTTCAATTCAAAATGGCGAAATTTCATAAAAATGGTGAGTAGATTGCTTCACTGGATATTACATCGCTGAATATTTAATCTTAAAACAGTCGTCAAATAGTGAATGTTTAACTACTTACTTGCCATGTACTCTTTCACTGCTAGAAATGAAAGTGTCGCATTGGAAATACAAATACAACTTTTAAAACTTTTTTGGTCATCTTAACAAACAGAGCTGTGCATAAAAAGCATCAATATCTTTAAATATTCCATGGGGCAGTTTTTAATTATTGGGGGGAGGGGGAGTTGTCCCCCTCAATATAGTGCAGCAACATAGTGCGGCCCAGATCTGGCCCGCATCTGGATTACACATGGACCAGATGCGGGCCAGATCTGGGCCAATACTATGTTGCTGTCAGGCTGGTTACAGCCGGATAGAACTCTTTAAGTTTCTATATAGAATTCTTCGGATCTTCACATTGAGGGGAAAAAATGGTTCTTTTAAGAACAGGTGACTGAAAGGTTCTTTTAGAAACCCAAAATGGTTCTTCTATTGGATCACTGTGAAAACCCCCGTTGGATCTTTATTTTTAAGAAGAGTGTAGACATGATTTCTCAAGATTATATTCTAGCTTGAGACATGCTATAAATATTCATATACCTTAAATGAATAGTTAATGTTCGATATATCTGCTACAGCACGTCAGATTTATTTGACTGCTTTCTTCTTCATGGATGTAGCTGCTTCAGACCCTCCAGTGCTTTCCAAAAAGAGAACCACCCAAGACCCCATTGTCACTGTAAGTGGCAGGAAGGCACCAGGCAAATCTTTGCTCATGCCTGCAGTGCGCGGTTTATCGTTTTGTTTCGCTTGCCATCGCAGCGGTGGCAGCATTCAAGGTTACCCAGCATACCCTGAATAGTAACAGACAAGTGCTCTTTTGATCCATTAGCCAGCGGAAGCATCCAGCAGACATTTCTCGTAAAATGTGATGGGACAGATGGCGAAGCTTTTGTAACAGCAGTGCTTTCTGTGGAACAAGCTTAAAAGAACACAGAAACAATGAAAAATGATGGGGTGCGTATAAGAGCGATATGATGATAATGTGTGCTTTGATGCCGGTGCACTCCGGGCTAAATTATCAATAGTGTGTGTAATTTAATGCAACATTGCCAATAGAAATTTCATTAAATTCAATGTAACAACTGGAATATCAATCAAAAATGTCTTGCGTGAAAATTATTCTGAACAAACACAACATGGCTAAAACTATGTCAACACTGTTTGTAAAAACGAATGAACAGCTATTCCAAACATAAGGACATGAGTTACATCTCTTGAACCACAAATCCCTTCTTCCATCTTCCAGCATCTAGTGGAAAGCCTTCTCCGAAGAGAGTAATCTGTTATAACAGCAAAGACCAGCTCACTTTTAATGCCCATGATTTTGAGCTTAAAGGGTTAGTTCACCCAAAAATCAAATTTCTGTCATTAATTACTCACCGTCATGTCGTTCCACACCAGTAAGACCTTCGTTCATCTTCTGAACACAAACTAAGATATTTTTGATTAAATCCAAAAGGTTTTTTTATCCCCATGGAAAGCAATGTAATTACCATCATTCAAGGTCCAGAAAAGTGGCATGCATTGCTAAAATAGTCTATTTTATACAAGTCTATTTACATTTTTGAATAAAGTCTATATTTTTGTTTTTGCACAGAAAAAGTAATCGCTTCATAACATTAAGGTTGAATCACTGTAGTCACGTGGACTATTTTAACGATGTCTTTACTTCTTTTCTGGACCTTGAATGTGGTAATTATTTTGCAGTCTATCGGAGTCCAGAAAGCTCACGGGTTTAATTAAAAATATCTTAATTTGAATTCTGAAGAGGAACGCGGGTCTTACGGGTTTGTAATGACATGAGAGTGAGTAATTAATGTAAAAAAAAAAATAATTTTTGGGTGAACTAACCCTTTAAATGTTCAGTATGTACATATCAGTGTGGTGCACTTACTTTTGGCCAGGAAGAATGGGGTAAAACGTATCTGTGGGTAAACTGTGTCACTCCGTTAATCAGACAAACTCTACATATTTTTTATTAAAGGGATAGTTCACCCATAAAAGAAAATTCTGTCATCATTTACTCACTCTCAAGTTGTTCCAAACCTGTATGAATTTCTTTGTTCTGCTGAACACAGAGGAAGATATTTGGAGGAATGTCAGTAACCAAACTGATCTCATCCCTCATTGACTATCTTCATTTTTTTTTTCCTACTATGGTAGTCAATGGGGGGTGAGATCAGTTTGAGAATATCTTTCTTCATAAATTCATAAAGGTTTGGAACAACATGAGGGTGAGTAAATGATAACAGAAATTTCTTTTTTGCACTATCCCTTTAAATGGGCAGATATTTAGATTGAATGATGCACATACAAAAAGGCCTTTTTTTGTGTCAGTAAATAGTTTGCATTGCAGATAAAATACATTTTATTTTGCAAATTTTTTATTTTTGAAATTCTGCAAATATGTATGATACATGTTGGTGAATTGGCAGTGTTTAAAACATGTACATATTTTTGGCTAAAGGTTTGCCATGAATTATTAAATGAATAATTTTCCTAAAGCGGTAGCTGTGGGGTAAGTTGTGTCGGTAGCTCATCTAAGAGTGATCTAATGTTAATACAAATACTAATGCAAAATATTGAATATCACTACAGTAATATCTGAATATTAAAAAAAATCTTTCTATGAATAATGTGCATTAAAATAAGACATTAAAATTGAAATACACATTGGACTACACTAAATGTAACCCCCCCCCCCCACCAATCAATTAAAATGAAAATGTGAATAAAAGATTATTTTCAGTTAATCTTTAATATTATACGGCTTACCCCTCATGTAGGTAAAAATAACTTTATTTTTTAAAGCTGCATTTCTACATCTTGAAATACAAGTTTATACATTTTATCGAACTTAAGTAAAAAGTGACTCATCTTACCCTGCATGCTCTCCTCTAGAATAATGTTAGAATATGACGGAGAAAAATACAACAAGAACTGTTGAGGTCTTTTTTTTTTTTTACTGAAATATTAATCAAACTCTGCATGTGTCTACAATTTCACTGAGCCGTACAGTGTGTTACAACGTGTGTCTCTTTATTTGGATGCAGATTGTCATGGACCATATGGTTGTTTCAGAACGTGTAATCTGTTTGCAAGCATGCTAGGGTGGTCAAAGTCAAAAATGAACAAAAGCTTCAAGCAGTCATGCTAATTCAGTCTTGTCAAGCGCACACAATAATAAGCTCAGTCTTTTGTTGCCAGATGATCCTTGTTTCTTGGCTGATAGTTCATGTTTAAACTGCTTGGTTGCTAGAAAAGCGTGGTTGTTTAACTGATTTCTGATCTTTAAATTTTATTGGCTTGAAAATGGGTGTTTCCACAAACACAGTTCCGCCCCTTGGAATGCCTCGAAATGATGCAGCACCTTTAGAGACGTGATTGGCTTTAGAATGAGGTGCCGTTCCCGGTTTCCATCGTCATTAAGCTCAGCATCGTCCGTGTGGAGTTCCAGTGCAGTCAGATTGAGTGACCAGGTGGTGAGAATATAAATTAATGGGTCATGACTCATGAATAATAAACTGTCTTTGCTTTCTCATTCACAACTGCGTTGATGCTAAGTTCAGCATCTCTCGAGCAGCGGAGGGTTAAGTACAGCATTCAAGGGCAGCACAGCAGTTTTTAGCAACAAGCGTCATTGAGTTTTTCAGCCTCTGTGCAATGGACCTGAGATGTGAACTAATTGCTATCTCTGAATTTCTTTAATGCCATGGAATCTGCCACATCCACAATGACTGCTGTAGTTTATGGTAAATTATTTGCTATTTATTTTTCCCTGAGAATCACAATTCAGATCACAAATGGCTTGATCGGTATTCTGTATGTTTGCTACGTTTATGGAGAAATACTACTGTACAGTGATGTATCAGATTGTAATACCAAAGAATAATCACAAATGGGACTTTATAATGTTATAAAGTCAGTGAAATTTGGCTCCTAAACAAAATAACATGAAATTTAGAGGTTCTGACAAAATGTTCATTGTCTCAGTCCGTGAGAAGACACAAAAATGCAATAGACAAAAAGTATTCTAAATATGAATGGATATATGTAAAATATATTTTGAATTAAAACTTTAAATACATTATTATTTACAGTAGCTTACACCTTTTCAGGTAGTAAACCTGGTCTACAATGACTGAATGAATCAGCAGTTTTGATCGAATCATTTGCTTGAATGATTTGATGACTATTGTATAAAATTTTAATTTATTGCAATAATATTAAATAATATAATAAAATAATATATAAATAAATATGCATATTAGATGGAAAAACTTAAACTACTTTGGCAACTAACAGAAATAAGTTTAAGTTGAAGCACTTTAATTACAAACTGGAAATAAGTAAAAAAAAATGAAACTGAATTAAAAATAATAATGAATAAATAAATAAAATAAACCTAAATAGTAATATTTAAAACAAACAATATATTACAAATGACAGAAGCACATAAAAAATTACTAATAATTAAACATAAATTAAAATGATAACTGAAAAATGAATGCGAATTTAAAATATTAATTAAAACTTGTTTATAAATAATAATAAAAAATACTAAAATAATGAATTGGTTAAGTGAATGGTTCAATGACTCACTCATTGAGAGCTGCGTTTCTTGAAACCATCATGAGCCAGCGTTGTCTATGATCAACTTAGCTCACACATTTTGGGAAACACGGTCCTGTTTTGTTCCTGAATGAATCAGTAATTTGAACAAAAATGTTGAATGAATGATTCAAATAATTCACTCAACACCTACTGGCATAAATATGTATCGTACAAAAAGAGAAGACTCTCCGCCAGTAATGTACAGCGGCAGCCTGTCAGACAAACAGTCCTGGTGAGTTTGGACTGTTATATCTCTTATTTTTATCATTTATAATGAACGTTTGATCATTGATATGATCAGTAAGTGATTATTACCAAACGCGTGGCTGTGTTTGTTTACATTGGGAGAGTATATGATTCCTCGTGCGACCCTAAGACTGATATCACTATGTTACTACGATATGCACGTTCAAAAACATGGTAGTTTTTTGCTAGTGTTTCTATAAGATTTCATAATCTCAATTCTGTATCAGTTGTTGCATCCATAACAAAATTAGGTCTATGCATATAAATATTCATCTTGATTGTCCTCAGAAGTGCGAGTTATCCGCCTCAGCGGCGCTCATCATGTTTACTAATATGTGCCAGTTAGTCTCTTGTCAACACAGCTAATTTATTCTGTTTTTAATGGGCTGGTCTCGCTGACAATCGAGCAGAGAGACTGCTAACTCATAAACAAACCAAACTTTGTCTTGGTCTTGAATTACGATACGGCTCGATCTGCTGTCTGCTTCTTGACAGCGGCAGTAATTACCCATCTTTGTTGGTGTAATGAGTCTCATGTGTCCATTAGGTTTCTTCTGGCACCTTCTCTGTACTTTCAAACACTGCCTCGCCGAAAGTCATCCGTCATGGAGAGAGAGGTCAGGACTTGAGTCTATAAATCTGCCATTCGCTAATTTACAGAGCCTCATTCGCATTGTTGTCACTAAGTAGATGTGGTTTGGTGTGGTGATGCAGGCTAGCGGGTCTCGCTGGTGTATTAACTAATGAGGGCTAAACAGAGACCCGCCCAGCAGGCAGAGCAAGGTTGCTTTTGGCAATGAGATGTCAGAGCAGGATAATGTGAAAGGATGAAGCTGGGATGAAACTTTAATCAAGCGTAACGTCATGCCGAGACTCTGTGGAATAACCTTTGCATTGCTCGCCCTAAGCATGTTCAACAGAGCAACGGTGTCCAGAAAGCTGAGAAACACTTGATCACGCTTAACAAATCTGAGTCAGTGTGACATTTCTATCTGGACATTATTTCAAGCTGTAAAGTTTGAGGCGAAATCCTCAAATGTGTTTATTTCGCCTGGAAATCTCACTGTGTGTTATTGGATTCATAGACCAAGGAGATACTAACTGGATTATTGTGATTTTCAGAGCTCAGGTTGCTCTTTCATAGCAAGAGACTTATTGAGATCTCAGTTAAAAGCAGAATATGTATTAAAATATCCAAAAACCACTGGAACAGTGTTATATATTTTGTTGACATTTGTTGACTTACATTATCCCAAATGTTTCCAAGAATGCTTAAATCCAGAGAAATAAGCAATTTTAACCGCTTATCAATGACATAATGCCCGTGGTACCTTCGGTTTCCAGTTTTATTTTGTAGAAACCATGGAAACACAAAAGATATATTAACTGTTTGGACACATTCATCGTATATAGTAGCCTCCGAGTGAACGCAGAGTAGCACTATAACAACTTTGAACACACAAATGTATCTAATGTAATAAAACAGCGTCGCTTTACCCCACATTTTTGAATAAGCGATCTCTAGTGGCGAAAATGTACATACTGTGCCTTTAAAGGATCAGTTCACTTTAAAAAGAAAATTACCCCAAGCTTTACTCACCCTAAAGTCATATTAGGTGTATATGACTTTCTTCTTACAGATGAATACAAAACGGATTTATATTAATACATTTCCTGACGCATCCAAGCTTTATAATGGCAGTGAACGGGAAGCAAGAGTTTGAAGCTCAAGAAAGTGAATCCATCCTTCATTAATATACTCCACACGGCTCCAGGGGGACAATAAAGTCCTTCTGAAGCAAAGCGATGCATTTGTGTAAGATAAATATCCATATTTATAAAGTAAAATATCTAGATTCCGCCAGACTGCCTTCTGTATTCAACTTACGAAAAAAGCGTAACTGACTCGATGATCTTGTATTGACAATGCAAGAGGTGAGCACTCTGTAAAGTCTCCTCCAGCACAACCCAAAGACTTTCAATGAAATTAAGATCTGGACTCGATTCATGTGTGAAAATGATTCTTCATGCTCCCTCCCAACCATTCTCTCACAATTTGAGCCTGATGAATCTTGACATTGTCATCCTGGAATATGGCCATGAAGTGTCTTCCTACATGGTTAAGAAATGAAAAGCTACACACTCCATAAATTAGGGTTTAAAGAACTGTTCCCGAACATATGCTGGAAACAAATCACAGCAATAATGATCCAGATCCATTTGCCTATTTAAATCCAAACAGTGACTTTTTTGTCTAGGCAGTGTATTGTATTATACCATATAGATCTTTGATATTGAATTGCAGACTTGTGTAGAATGTGGCTACAAACATGCACAATGATGAAGATGCAAGGAGAATTGCATCTGAATACCTTCATCTGATCAATACCATACACAATACAGTATGAAAATTTTGCATATTATATTTATTTACATATTAGTTTAAAACAATAACATGGAAAATGTACAAAAATCCAATGAACTTTTGTTATGCATTTGTTTAGATGTGCAGGGTAAAAAAAATGCATTGCTTTGCTGCGAGATTCTCTAACAGCAAATATAAGCTTTGAATCATTTGTTGTATGCTGAAATAAACCAACGTGAATACATCTAGCAGTATAATTTAGCCATTATAAGCTCATTTTATGCATAATATCGTATAGAAAACAACCATGTTATTTGAACAAACACTAGGGTTGAAAATCAGTTTGTAGCGTGACACAGCAGTGTGCTTTTGCCTCGTCTCCAGGCAGTGGAAATGCCCGGTGCCCAGAGCAGTGTGAGCGTGTTTGCTCTCTCTGTCTTGGCTGTGAAATGCACAGATAAATTGTGGTTTTCTGACTTACATCTCATGGGAGCGTGTTCACTCACCTGCTTGAGAGAAACACGACGAAAAAACATCGACCTTCATAGGGCATCAGCGTCACAGACAGCAGCGTGGCGAGCGAACCGTTTGGCTTCTTGTTTCTGAGTGTATGTGTGTGCGGGTGTTTGTGCATGGAAATATTAGCTTCATTCCTAAAGGAAATATTAATATGGTTACATGTCTGATGCCGGCAATGTTTATATCGCAGTAGCTGCATCCGAAAGGTGAAAAATGCTGCATCCGCAGGTGGTATACGGAGGTAGGAAGGCAACAAGGCACATCTGAATCCAGTGTTAACTTCACTCCCTGTCCTCTGAGATACAGTCATCTGATCGATTTTTGAAGGCAGTATGGATGTGTCCTTGTCTGCCATGACGGTTGAGCTAAAAAATAAAAATGGCACCTGAAAGTTGGTCAATTAAAGTGTGTAAATGTACGTTTCTGACCAACTTTTCTCTCTTTTGATGCCATTTCTAGGGAGAAATCAGTTAGTAATTAAATATTCACTTAGCTATCACCAAGCTCTGTCGATTTTGTTGTAATCATTAAACCTGTCACATACACTGTGGTATTTACGTAAATGCATGATGCAGAATCCTTTTATGAATATTGACACAAACACCACATAACTTAAAGGGTTAGTTCACCCAAAAATGAAAAGCCTGTCACCATTTACTCACCCTCATGTCGTGCCAAACACGTAAGATTTTAGTTCATCTTCGGAACACAAAATGAAATCTGAGAGCTTTCTGTCTCTCCATTGACAGGATTAGTTTTATGATCTCTTTATGAACTTTTTGAAGTGTCAAAGTGGTAGTTGCGTACCATATGAATCAAGCGGTTTAGTCTCGACCGCTTTATATGATGAACAGATTGAATTTAGACTTTTATTCACATATAAGCATTGATCAGCGAACGAACAGAAGCTCAACTGAACCTTCATGACGTGCGAGGACAAACCTTAAGCTCAAACGTGATGCGTAACACGAGAATGAACCTCATTGGTTATCACACGTCAAGCGAACATGCTTGAGCTTCTGTTTACCACAATTGATTTGGGCGTTGATGAATGTATAAATGTGAATAAAAGATTAAATTTAATCTGTTCATCATATAAAGTGAGTTTCTGCAGAAAATTTGGACTAAACGGCTCAATTCATATAGATTAGTTTCACAATCTCTTTATGAACGTCAAAGTGTTGCGTAGCTGTCAATGGAGGAACAGAAATCTCTCCGATTTAATCAAAAAGATCTTCATTTGTGCTTCAAAGATGAACGAAAGTCTTACGGGTTTGGAACGACATAAGGGTGAGTAAACAATGACAGAATTTTCATTTTTGGGTGAGCTGTCCCTTTAAGACAAGAACTGTCAAGGAACTGAACAGAACAGGGAGTATATATATATACACAGAGAGTTAACAAGTAAACTAAATGGGCGACAGGTGAACAAAATAATTGACCATTCGCAAACAGTTTGATTGACAGGCGATCTGACCAATCATAACCCCGAATCCGCCATTTTGTCCGACAAAGCAGTCAGGGGAGTTAGTAGATTAACGTTGATGAACTTGAACTTAAATTGTGTGTCCTCACGTCTTTCCACGCTTGAAACAACATTCCTTCTGATGTTCATTCAGGTTTATTTGATGCTATAAATGAACTAGTATGAAGAGATGATCTGAGATGGAGCTACAGCGATCTGTCACCACACATTAAAGGCACACTAGACGCTATTTATTGATTAAACTTCTTTAAAAAATGACAATATTTTAAATATGAAACTGTTTCATACGTTGTCAGTGTCTCTTTGCTCCGCGATATATTTTTCACTGTGGGAGAACATGATGTGTGGCGTGAGAGCGCATGGCTTGTCGGGCATAGCAACAGGGGGCGGGTTTTGTGAAGGGTCTAACTGATGCGCATGAGTAACAAAGAAAACCAAAAATACAATGAAACTGACAAAACCGTTATGCTGCTTTGTGAGCTACCTTAGTCCGCAAACGCAGCTTGCAGAGTCATTGCCTGACATGCCGAAGCTTTCAGACGCAGCCAGTGTGTTGCATTTATCAAATACAGTTGCACAGTTATTGCTGGTGCATTTTTTTTTTTAGTGAGTTAGTCTGGATCTTAAAAAATGAAACACTTTGAGCTTCTGTTGCACCAGGTTCTGGCATAAATAAATAGCCTTTATGGCTATGATGATGGTGATAAGTACACTTGTTGAGTCTACAATAGTGGTGTTTTATCAAAGGAAAGGTTAAAGATGTCAGCCAGAGAAAAGCACAGAAGGTTAGCCAGACAACATAGTTCACTAATGGACGAGGACACGACGAGATGTTCCTGTTGCCCACATTTTACAGTTATTAGACATCCTCCGTAATGACACGCGCACATGTGAAGTAAAATCAAATGCGTCAGCCATGCATAATGCAGTTTTAACGATGACAAATAATGGTTTTATTTCAGAAAGGAAATCATGGGGTTGTGAAATTAAATGTGTGAAGTAGTGCTCAGCGTGTAGAAAGCGCACAGAATGGCCATCGGATGAACTAGCCTCAGGATGGGAGATCACATTGCATTATGTTATGCTGAAATAAGTTTGAGTTGAGGCAGTATGCAATTTACGAAAACATACGTCTTGTTGGAGCTTATCCACAGCTACTTAACCGGACGGCTTTCAGATGTAACAGTTTAATGCTTGTGCTGTTCCTGCAGATAATGCTCTTAAACTAGCAAACTGTTTAGGAGCTGGATAGTTTGGAAGCAATCTTGCACTAACATTATGAATCTAAAGGGCTAGTCGTGTTGTTGGAAGACCGCCGTTTTAATTCGACTGTATTGACTATGTGCTTTGTGTCTTCAAAATCTCTCTCTCAGGGAACAAGAAATAGACTAGGCTCACAGTGGAAGAGATGTAAATTGCTTTAGATTGTTTTGCTCTCAATGTTTCGCTAAATGCAATTACGAGGATTCAATATTTCTTTTCAAAGTCCTGAAGAAAAGATAAAACCATTACAATTGGGGGACTGATGCTTTCTCTAGAAAGCAGCAATGCATTACTTACCATGTAATTTTATTAATACACATGACGATACCAAAATATCTCATATAACAGGTGTTTGAAACTTCTTACAACATTGAAAATGTTCAGTGTAACTGTTTTTTAATAACTTATTTGTATGTTTATATATAGTAATAATGGTGTTTATATCAATATATTGATATAATATTAACCCTTATGTGCTGTTCGGGATGTTTTCATCCACTATGGGGAATTTTTGAGTCTTAATTTGGCCATAACTTTCTCCGTGTTTCAGCAAATGGAATGATTTTTGGTGACAAATCTTATTTGGACACATATTTTGGGAAAATGCTTTGAAAATTTTCGAAGACTCAACAGTACTCTGTGGGCAAATTCACTACCCTTTCATAATGTTCGTGGCTGAAAACAGCCACGATTTTAACTGCTTTAAAAATGTATCAGATAAATATTTTTTTCAAATTTTTTTTGCTTAAATCTATTAATCAACCTCAGTCCTGATCAAAACTACTAAATTTAAAAAAAAAATTCAGGATTTTAACTCTTTAATTGCCAAATTCATAAATGATGTCACTGATTTGGGAAAAAACGTGTCAAAGATTAGAAACAACATTGGCTTTGATGCTTTGTTAGTTTTGTGCAGCATCAGATTTTAATGTTTTAAAGAGTTAAAATCCTGAATTTTTTTTTTAAATTTAGTAGTTTTGATCAGGACTGAGGTTGATTAATAGATTTAAGCAAAAAAATTTGAAAAAAATATTTATCTGATACAATTTTAAAGCAGTTAAAATCGTGGCTGTTTTCAGCCACGAACATAACGAAAGGGTAGTGAATTTGAACAATGCACAAGGGTTAATATTAATCAATGCATTAACAAATTTACAAATGCATTCATATTAGTTATTTACATTTTTTTGTAACCAGTCCATCCTGGCTGGATGAATTTTGCCAACCTAATTTGATTGAACACAGCATTTAAAAGAAACAACAAAAAAAGATAAGGGAAGCGTTTTCCCAAAAATAAAATTTCTGTCTTTAAATACTCCCCCTCATGTCATTTCAAACCCACAAATGAAGATCGTTTTAATGAAATCTGAAAGCCTGTCCCTCCATTGACAGCTACGCAACTACCACTTTCAAGCCCCAGAAAAGTAGTAAAGACCTCATTAAAGTAATCCATGTGACTCCAGTGGTTTAGCCTCAATTTTATGAAGCGACGAGTATATTATTTCAAAATTTTAATCTCCAACGCATTTTGACTTGAAATCCGTAGTTGCGTAGAGTGTCAGTGGAGGGATGGATTTCATCAAAAATATCTTCATTCGTGTTTTGAAAATGAGCGAAAGTCTTAAGGGTGAATAATTAATGACAGAAATTTCGTTTTTGGGTGAACTAACCCTTTAAAAGACGTAGCTAGTTCACCCAAAAGCATTTAAAAATTTATTTACCCAAAATGTATTCCCCCTCATGTCTTGTGAAGGGCTTTTTAATATCTTCCTTCCATGTAACACAAAAGGGAGTTATTCATAGCAGAATTATAATCACTTACAATATAGCCTGCTGCAAGTGTAATAAAACATTCTGTTCTCATTTAAATGTTTCACAGATGAAACAACATTTAAATGATGACAGAGCTTTAATTTTTTGGGTGAACTTCTGCTTTTAAAGTTGATAAGCCTATTAATGTTATTACCCTTACTTTGCGCAATTGAATGTTCAGTTTTACAGACCAACATTTCCACTCTCGTCTCGAAAAACAGCTTGACGGAGCACTTCGGATTGAAATGGAATGCAGGGGTTTTGAATTTTTCTGTTTTTAACTTGATACATCATCTTAAAATCACAAAGCTCATGGTGGGGCATTAAAAAATGACTCTGTATGGCTGTAGCAGCAAGAGATGAAATGTAAGAAACTTTTTAGAGAAGCTTTTACCAAGCAAGCTGTCTCGACAGTGAAAACACAGCACGCTGCCGCCATACTAACTCAGACTCTGAGGCTAAAGCGAGCAAAAATATAAATGTAAAAAAAAAAAAATCTAGATAAACTAATCCACCTCAATAACTGGCCCTGCTAACAAGGTTCCTTGTTGTACTCCAGCAGCTGCAGGACTCTGGCTGGGCCTTAGGGCCAAATTCTCATACAGGAAGAAAGGGAAAACATCAGCTCTGAACAAGCCTCCCCTGCCTCCTTCCCCATGGCTTGACCTCCATGCTTGCTGTGCTGAAGATCTTTCCCTGGAGGTAAGCCTAAAATACCCAGGCCTCAAGCTGGAGCTTGACAAATCGACTCATTTGCCGAGTAGGTGATCTTAAAGCAATAGTTCATCGAAAAAAACAAACATTGTCATCATTTACTCACCCTTGTGTCATTCCAAACTGAGATGATTTCCTTTCTTCTGAGTGCTTGTACTTTATGGCACTTTTATGGTGCTTTTTTGTCCTTACTGAAGCTTGACAGCATCTATAACCATTTGTTGTGTGGAAAAGTCGTACGGATTTGGAATGATTTGCAATTTTCATTTTGGTTCGAACTGTTCCTTTAAGAACATTTTAGCAAAATTAAATTTGCTGTCATGTTTATTAGACAACATATTAGGCTCTGTTTCTTAGAGGAATGCTGTGTTTCATCATGCTTCTTTCTGCCATGAATTTTTACACACATCTCCCAGAAGGCTCAAGGAATTGTTCTAAGATGCCCAACTGACGAGATGCCTGCATTAAAATAATATTGCGGATGGGAAAAAACAAAACAAAAAAAAAACGCCATACCGCACCGGCCTGTTAACATGCAAATCACATCTCATTTTCACAGAACGGCAAAGAGAGTGAGTCAGTGCGAAACTGTGTACAATCTGAATGCCAAGCATTATACTGAGAGAAAGCAAAGCATATAAACAACACATAGTAAATTATGGTGTCATGTTGAAGAACACTCAACAACATTTCTATTTTTGAACATGCAAATGCCACTGCAAATGTGATTTAATGAGCTCGGAAAGTATAGGAATGACCTTTATATTGATTTTGAGCTGTGCAGCACGTTCTGTTCTTTTTAAATTAACCAGTACTGTAACAGTAATACATGGTAATAGTTCTATACAGTAATAAGTGTTAAAGGATTAGTTCACTTCAGAGTTAAAATTTCCTGATAATTTACTCACCCCCATGTCATCCAAGATGTTTATGACTTTCTTTCTTCAGTCGAAAAGAAATGAAGGTTTTTGAGGAAAACATTCCTGGATTTTTCTCCATATAGTGGAGAATTCAATGGGGTTCAACGGGTTGAAGGTCCAAATTTCAGCTTCAATGCAGCTTCAAAGAAGAATAAAGGTCTTGTCTAGCGAAACGATCGGCCATTTTCTAAAAAAATATATCTATTATACACTTTTTAACCACAAAGGAAGAACCGCAGTAAGGTGAAAACCTCATTTCCTCCTCCAACTTCAAAATCGTCATCGCTGTTTTACCTTTTTTTGTAAAGGGTTTCGCTTTGTAGACACTGGTTCGGTACTTCCGCTTACGTCACATGACCTTTCCAACGTGATTATGTAATGAGTGACGCATCGCAGAGCTAGTGCAAGATGAGCATTTGTGGGTAAAAAGTATATCATTTTTTTAATATTGAAAATGATCGATCGTTTCACTGGACAAGAACTTTATTCCTCGCCAGTGATCGTGTGGAGCCCTTTGAAGCTGGAAATTTGGACCTTCAACCCGTTGAACCCCAGTGAAGTCCACTATGTGGAGAATGTTTTCCTCAAAAACCTTCATTTCTTTTTGACTGAAGAAAGAAAGACACATCTTGGATGACATGGAGGTGAGTGAATTATCTGGAAATGTTACTTCTGAAGTGAACTAATTCTTTAACGTTAGAAGGCATATCTCATGATGTTGGTTTATAGAAAAGTATTTTACAGGAAGTTTGGTTTTCTGAAATTATTTTTAACACAATTAAGCATAGGTCCCCATTCTCATTGTTAGTGCTGATTTTAATTTTAAAACTATTTAAGTCAGTTTCTTTGTCAGAGCAATAAGAATCTAATGAGAATCACAATTAAAAATAATAAGAATTACAAAATAAAAACTCAAAATGTCTGAATGCATCATGATAATGAGAAGTAAGAGATGGTAATGAGTTTTGTTTCACAAAACAATTTTTGGAAGGGTCGAAATTTGACACATTGTGACATTTTTATGGTTTCAATAGGGTGCTAAAAGTTTATAAAACTAATTTTGTCTGCTAGCTATGTTATATTGTATCTTTTGTCATGGTTTGTGTCATGTAATGTTGGTTTATTAGTGTCTATAGCCAAAGAGTGCCTTAGGCCGCTATGAAAGCAGATTTGAGCGTCGTCAAATCAATAAAAACGTAATAGAATATTTTTAAAACGTTCTATTCTAATAAACTATCGAGCATCCTTTCGCATTTATTTCTCTGCCACGTCTTTTGATAGATGAAAATGACAGCGATTTCATTAGCCACACATTAAACTTATTGGCTTTTCTCTGTCCGTTTGAAGGAAGCTGCAGATGGCACGCGAGTGGAAAGACCTGTAGACCTCATAGAGATGTTTATTAGGGAACACTCGTTCTTGCCACGCCAATGAATTATTCATAAAGCCGCTGTCTGAAGGCCTTGTGTATTCTGCCAGGACTTTCTAAGCTGGAATCGATCCGTGGTGGAAATTCTGAGCAATCCGCGACATCTCCTCCAGCTCGGAGGTTTTAAAGGGGCATGTAACTCATTTTGACAGATGGCACTCAAGAGGTACTCACCATTGCTGCTTTGGAGACACATCCTCTCCGTTATGAGCCTCGGATTGCTATTTCCTCTTAAGTGCACTCCATGTGAGGACAAGGTTCATCACTGAAATGGATTTTTGACAATTTTTGATGCATAATGGGGAATTGAAATTTAAGGGCTCGCCAATATATCTCGCTTACAAAGGTATCTTATTGCGCAAGCCACTTAAGGAGGGATGTCCCAGTGCTTTAGCATTCAAGGCCTCTCGCACAGAAAGCGGGGAAAAAATAGCCGGCTTGTCCTTGCCTTCCGAATACCGACAAAATGTGGTGAAAACAGCCAGACAGAGCCGTAATCCCTCCATATTTGCCCCGCTGAGTGGTTTCAGACAGTGCAAATTATGCGATTGGTCTGATTTAATGTGCTCCGCTGGTTATGATTTTAATTTGAGCTACTCTGGGAGATGGAATAGCACAAGTGATGCCTCTGTGAAATAATCTTCAGGATGGATTAATCCTTGCGCTCACTAGTACTTCTAATGCACGAGCTGCAGTTTAATGGTAAATGACAATAGCGATGTGGCCAGCAACTGCTGTGATTCTTTTTGCAATATGAATTATTAAGGCGTTTATAGAGTAGCTCTGGAATGACTCTGCAGGAAATGCCTCCAGTGTTTTATTCTTCTTGATCAAATAAGTATTGCGGATATGCTCGGCCACAAACCTCGCAATCTCACAAACAAAACATCTGAGTCGTGTGATATTTCACCCCCAAATCGAAGGAAATATAGTAGGGCTAATCTTTGTTTTAATCCGAGTGCTCGATTTTTAAAAACAGACTCTTTTCACACGTCTGGGTTTCTTGAAGCAGAAGTTTTCATAAAGTCTATGGCAGTGAGTACGATAAATATATTTTTTGAGTCCCAATTTTCTCAAATAGCAAAAGAAAAACTCAACGACAGTGTTTTCACAAAAAAAAAAATAGAGAGAGATGATGAAGAGAGAAAGATGTCAACTTTACCGTTACTCCCATAGCTGTTGTATTAGAAACACAGTCACAGCAGCGTTAACTCGTTTTTTGTTATTTGATGAAAAGGAAATACAATATTAAGTATAGCGTTAAAAATGTACATACATTTAAAAAAAATTAAAATATACAAAACTTTGCAAGATTTACAATGCTGATAACCGTTAAAACGTGTTAAAAAGAGCGGCAAAATACCTGAGGTGGTACATTCCACTGACGAGAATCCATGAACCGTATTAAAACCATACTATAGCATAGTGCGGTTGTTCAATTAAATAAATGCCCTGCGGGTTTAATATATATATATATATATATATGAACTTTAATTATTTACATGAGTTTAGTTTACTGCATCCGTTTACAGTAAATGCTGCTCCGCATTATCATTTTAACTGTGGATGCGTCTCAAACTCCATCTCTGCATGTGTTGCTTATAATGTTCATCTGGGAACGCAATGTGCGCCATTTCATCAGATTTGTAAGGTAAATCATTTATAAACCTACACTAACACAGGAGAATACATCAATATGTTTCTAAATATGCAAACGGTTCATCGCGATTTCAAAATAAAAGTCGCATGTTTTGATGTCCTCATATTCTTGTTAAAGAAATTACAGTGGCTGTAGCATTTCTATCGCAAAGTAGCCTAATATTAAAGATTAAGTGAACAATTTGAATGGTTTGGTCAATATTAAATTTGATCTGCTGTAAAGTTAACAACGCCCTCTGCAGGCCTTTCTTTTAATACATAATGTACGGGTTGATTGTTTATATTATGTATTTTAACAGTGTTGTTCTATAAAACCATATAATTACTTTCTTTTGATACCAAATATTATTGATTAATGTTATTATATATGTATTCAAGTCATTTTAAAGGCTATTGTTTGTTTTTTTTTACCACAAAAAATCAGATTACTTGACTAATGGCCAAAATAATCAACTCGATTACCGAAATAATCGTTAATGACAGCCCTAAAATATAATATATTTTTAAGCTGAACTGAGATCTAGATATGTATTTGAAAGATTCATCCTTTTGTATGACTATCATGATTATCATAGTCATTCTTAGCAGACGGCACCGCCATTATTATTATTATTATGAATCAGTCGTTATTCTGAACTTTACAGATGCAATTCACTGTGGTTTGGCAATCTTCATAAACAAAGATATTGCTATCACTTGTTGGTTTAATAACATTAACACCAGCCCTGACCATGTATGGTTTGTTTGCATGAAATATTCTTATTGCACAACGAAGCATTCAAGCAGACCGTGTACAGCAAACCAGAAATTGCAGTACATGTTCATAGACGATCCCAAACAGGCTGATATATTGTTTGACAATAACTCTCACTGAATTATTTAGTAGGCCTTCGAGCAACTTGAAATGCCACATTTGCATTTGTATTCAGACGTGGTTATTGCTTTCTGGTTGGCTAAACTATTCTGCCATCCACATGTTAGCAAAGGAGTGACAAAATAAAAATGTAGCACTTTTAAGAGTTTAAGAAAAAGCAGGCGTGTCCAGATGCTGAAATTTGTCAAAACAACTTTGCTCTGAAGAGTTTTGATTAAATTTCTGCATATCTAAGTGCGCTTTCATGCGAGACAAAGTTCCTTCGCACTGGATGAACCAACCAATGACTCATTTCAAATGCATCTTCATTTGTCTGTAATGAGATTTTCTTTCCTTACTTTACCATATGTGCCATTGCAAACAACATTTATCATTGAAGGTCAATAACATTTAGTTTTGCTAATGCAACTTGTTTTAATGACATGATGACAGGTTTTCTTCTTCATGTTTGCTCTCTAAGGGCTGTTTCTCTGACCTTAGCACATGGATTTCAAGACTTCAAATGAAGAGGTAAGTATTGCTTTATATGCCACTGTTGTTATTTATTATTTCAGACGAAGTAGATAAAGTAGTGCAACTTGTAACAGATCTGTTTCGGTTATTTGTTGAACAAAACTCTGTCCAAATAAATGTTCAGTGAAGTTGTTGAGGGAGGCAGGAGCACATCGATCAAATAAATAGATTTGTTGACTTTCCACAGAGGAACTAAGATGTTTGGTCAAAAACGATTGCTTTAATTCCCCAGTCTGTAGACTATAGGAAACAGAGTTATTTAACAGACAAAAGATTTACAGTTGCATTCTCTGAAATACTCTTAATATTCCAACGACAACAATGACTTGATGTGAGGATTGTAAGGAGGATTATGAGCTGGGTAACATGTTATTTTGATGGTTTAGACATTCTATAACTTTACAACTATGTCAACTTTCTGGAAACTATCTGCTTAATATCTGCTGGCACTTTATTTTGATGGACACACATTTTACTGACTATAAAGTAACAACATATCAACTTATTTTATTAACCGGAACCCTAACACCTCACCATAACCTAACAGTCTACTCTAATGAGAGTTAGTCGACATATAGTTGCAAAGTTACTTATAGTTAGTATAATGTCTAAAGTGGACCACTGAGATAAAGTGTGACCAAAAATAATTTAGCTATAAATAAAATGATTTGAACTGAATTAGATTGGCTATTTTGAAATGATCACAATTTTCCTTCACCATCAATATGCTAAATACTTTTATTTTATGTTTAATGTATATATTACTTGATTTTGATTGGTCAACAGTGGCATCCTTGTGATCAGATATTTCCTCGCTGCGTCTATGGCAATAAGATGAGTCCGCCCGGTAACTGAAACAATGAAACAATGCAACAATGTAATGATGTGCAAATTTTTGATTATTATTATTATTATTATTCATTAACAGTTTAGTAAGTGAAAGAAATTAAATTATATCCTATTTGTTTTATTATGCACTATGAGTCACGAATGGTGCAATGAAGCACACAATAAAAGAGGTGAGAGCAAAAACAGTCTTTAATTAAATAAATAAGGAATACTCAGGAGATCGCAGGAGAACAAACTAACACAACCACATTAATCTAAGATGATACCAGACAAAGGAACAGAATGAAACTCTGTTTAAATACTAATACTTTAATACTTGGGCTTAAATACATGGAGAGGGTAATCAAAATGAACAGAAACAGGTGTGAGGGACGACTTAAAGGGACAGTTCACCCAAAAATGAATATTCTGTCATCATTTACTCACCCTCATGTCGTTCCAAACCCGTAAGACTTTAGTCCATCTTTGAAACACAAATGAAGATTTTTTTGATGAAATCTGTCCCTCCATTGACAGCTACGCAATACTTCGCAACGCTTCAAAAAGTTCATAAAGAGATCGTAAAACTAATCCATATGAATTGAGTGCTTTAGACCAAATTTTTCTCAAGAGACTCGATCGCTTTATATGATGACCAAATTGAATTTAGGCTTTTATTCACATATAAACATTCATCAACGCACACATCAGTTGTGGTAAACCGAAGCTCAAGCATGTTCGCTTGACATGCGAGAACCAATGAGGTTCATTCTCGTGTTACGCATCACTTTTGAGCTTCCGCAAGAACCAATGAGGTTTGTTCTCGCTTGTCAAGCAAGTACAGTTGAGCTTCTGTTTGTTCGCTGATCAATGTTTATGTATATATATTAAATCTGTTCATCATATAAAGTGATCGAGTCTCTTCAGAAAATTTGAACTAAATCGCTCGATTCATATGGATTAATTTAACGATCTCTTTATGAACTTTTTGAAGCGAAAAAGTGGTAGTTGTATAGCTGTCAATGCTGGGACAGAAATCGCTCAGATTTCATTAAAAATGTTGTAATTTGTGGTCCGAAGATCAACAATAGTTTTGGAATGACATGAGGGTGAGTAAATGATGACAGAATTTTCATTTAAGCTAACTAAAACACTAACTAGGAACTCATGCAGGTAAAACAACATCACACACAGTGAAACGAATCCAAAACTGAACGTACATGTTACACTATGCTGTATAGTAAGCATTCATATACATTTTTTTAACTTAGTGAAATTATGAATTGATTTCGAGGGTTTCTCTGAATACTCTTATTCCCGTTTCTAGAAATGCAACTGACATTCTTTCGTCTCAGTTCATAGTGAAAATGACCTCAGAAGACGTCAGTATTAATATTACTGTAATATTATTGCTTGGCAGATTCTTACATACATTTGTAATGGACTATTTTTTCTTAACAGACACTTTAATATCATATACAGGCTCCATTATAAAATGATATCATCATATTTCATTTTCATGTATTTATTCATTTGTTGGTCTTGATCAGACTGTTGGGATTTATTTTGCAATAATGACCGACCGACTGCACTTTATATCCTATATATCAACGTCTATCTGCTAATGAGAAATATTGATCGTTCCACTAATCTGGATGTTTTTCTCAGTATGTTAAAATTCATGACATTCGGTGGGTCCTGCATTACATTGATGCAGTTTGGGATGGGATGCAGGACTGCTATGAATGCACAGAGCACAAATTTAATAGCTTTTGCGCTCAGAAATGGGGACACGGAAGAGCGCTTATGTGTGGAAGATTAATGAGCGCTCAGAGGAAGATAAGTCTTGTGTATATAGACAGATCTATTTACAAACACCGCTGATGCGCAATACAAGATTCAACATGTTGTGGTCAGAAAGAATTTGCAGATTTTTAAAAAGAATCTTTTATATGGTGATGATGAGCTACATTTATTACCACAGGGTTGGGAATCTGGTAGAGCTGTATTACAGAGCTTGTGGGTGTTTTAACTTTGCTAAAGCATCAGTATGAGAATCATATTGGCAGTGTTTTTTGTTAACTGTGTGAATTAATGCATCCCTGCAGCAATCTTCCTAGACTAACTACTGTAATTTTTTACCTCTGGAATGGTCAAAGTCGATGTCTGAGAATGTTTTGACTGAAAATCTCAAGGGTACACTAAAAATGGCTGACACTTGATCTCCATGGCAACAGAATCAAGCATGTGTCCTAGCAACTGAAATTATGGAATAAATTTCATTTTAGTATAAAGTATTTGACCTGAGTTTGCAAGAAAACGCAATGATGCAGATGCCAGACTCAACAGAAAATTCAGGTCTCTCTCTCTTTTTTTTTTATGAGCAACTGCTTACCAACCAATTTGGTCATCTTAGGAACTAGTCTTACAACACAACTGGGCCCTGAGGATTGTTATGTGTTTTTTTTTTGTTTTTTTTACAGTGCTGACAAGTGGAAAAGCCAAAATATACAGACATACAACATTTTAAAGCAGAGAGTTTAAATGAAATAATAATGAAAACACTATGGTGTTGGTGCTTCGTATTTCAGTGTGGAATTATTAAATATTAAATATGCATTGACAAAAATTCTTGAATAAACTACTTTTAGGGATGCAGTTTCTTAATATAAATTTATATATGCTAAAATATGTTTACATGTCTCTAAGGCCAACTAGCAAACTAACTAAATAATAATGTGATTTTAATTATTCACAGTTTATCTTGTATGACAGGTTGTTAAAAATAGTACACATAACGTGAGGCTGGTTTCACTGTGAAACTATTACTGGCCAACATGAAGTAGATGTAAAAAAAGGCACTCAAGGCACTTAGGATAATTATATTACTCTGAACATTGAGTTTGTGAGTGTTCCTTCAGCTACAGACACTTTTATGTCACCGGGGTTAATGTTTTGTTATTAAAATTAACAGGTTTGTAATATGAAACATTACTTTTAATCAAGCTGTAATTTTGTCAGAATTATGCAGAAAGTGTGAAAATATATTTTAATTGTGTGTATTTAGGATACATGGACTACTAGCAATGAAACAAGACAAGATTAGGTCATTTAATTATGTCCAAAATGCCGAAAATTAGATTTTCACTACTAAAGGATTGAATTTCCTTCTTCATGTATGTACTGTTGGACAAATTATCTAAACAAGTGACAGTGTGAAAAGTGTTTTAAGAGAGATTATTGGTAACAACATTTTACTCATAGCCTTTATGTATAATGCATTATAAATTCATAATGCACGTTATAATTAGTACTGTCAAATCGATTAATCACATCTAAAATTAAAGCATATATGTATTAGTGCTGTCAAATAGATTAATCGCGATTAATCACATCTAACATAAATGTATAAATATATTTATGCTGTCAAAAAGATTAATCGCGATTAATCACATCTAACATAAATGTATAAATATATTTATGCAGTCAAATAGATTAATCACGATTAATCACATCTAACATAAATGCATATAATTAGTGCTGTGAAATAGATTAATCGCGATTAATCACATCTAACATAAATGCATATAATTAGTGCTGTCAAATAGATTAATCACAATTAATCACATCTAACATAAATGTATAAATATATTTATGCAGTCAAATAGATTAATCACGATTAATCACATCTAACATAAATGCATATAATTAGTGCTGTGAAATAGATTAATCGCGATTAATCACATCTAACATAAATGCATATAATTAGTGCTGTCAAATAGATTAATCACAATTAATCACATCTAACATAAATGTATAAATATATTTATGCAGTCAAATAGATTAATCGCGATTAATCACATCTAACATAAATGCATATAATTAGTGCTGTCAAATAGATTAATCACAATTAATCACATCTAACATAAATGTATAAATATATTTATGCAGTCAAATAGATTAATCACGATTAATCACATCTAACATAAATGCATATAATTAGTGCTGTGAAATAGATTAATCGCGATTAATCACATCTAACATAAATGCATATAATTAGTGCTGTCAAATAGATTAATCACAATTAATCACATCTAACATAAATGTATAAATATATTTATGCAGTCAAATAGATTAATCACGATTAATCACATCTAACATAAATGCATATAATTAGTGCTGTGAAATAGATTAATCGCGATTAATCCCATCTAACATAAATGCATATAATTAGTGCTGTCAAATAGATTAATCACAATTAATCACATCTAACATAAATGTATAAATATATTTATGCAGTCAAATAGATTAATCACGATTAATCACATCTAACATAAATGCATATAATTAGTGCTGTGAAATAGATTAATCGCGATTAATCACATCTAACATAAATGCATATAATTAGTGCTGTCAAATAGATTAATCACAATTAATCACATCTAACATAAATGTATAAATATATTTATGCAGTCAAATAGATTAATCGCGATTAATCACATCTAACATAAATGCATATAATTAGTGCTGTCAAATAGATTAATCACAATTAATCACATCTAACATAAATGTATAAATATATTTATGCAGTCAAATAGATTAATCACGATTAATCACATCTAACATAAATGCATATAATTAGTGCTGTGAAATAGATTAATCGCGATTAATCACATCTAACATAAATGCATATAATTAGTGCTGTCAAATAGATTAATCACAATTAATCACATCTAACATAAATGTATAAATATATTTATGCAGTCAAATAGATTAATCACGATTAATCACATCTAACATAAATGCATATAATTAGTGCTGTGAAATAGATTAATCGCGATTAATCACATCTAACATAAATGCATATAATTAGTGCTGTCAAATAGATTAATCACAATTAATCACATCTAACATAAATGTATAAATATATTTATGCAGTCAAATAGATTAATCACGATTAATCACATCTAACATAAATGTATAAATATATTTATGCGGTCTAATAGATTAATCGCCATTAATCAATCTAACATAAATGTATAAATATATTTATGCGGTCTAATAGATTAATCGCCATTAATCAATCTAACATAAATGTATGAATATATTTGTGCGGTCAAATAGATTAATCGCGATTTATCGCATCTAACATAAAAGTTTGCGTTTACATAGTGTGTGTGTGTGTATATAATACACACAGAGGAATATATAATACATATAAATGTAATTATATATATAGACATATATTATTTAAACGCAAACTTTTATGATAGAAGTGATTAATCGCAATTAACCTATTTGACAGCACTAGTTATAATCCATTATATCTTTTCATAAATAATTGAAACCAAAATTAAAATGCATTATAATATTTGTAGCTCCCTTGTTACATATGAATTTGGTTGTTTGTTGTCATGTTTTAATGTTCTATACTTTCTAAAGGTGTAACAATGAGTAGAAAAGTATTATAAGGTATTAACTGTGGTCACAATTATTCATAAACAGAGCAAGACAGATCGCACTTTGGTGCTCGGGCCCTAATGAGATCATACAATGCATTATTAGGTGCATTACAAGGCATAATTAATGCATTATAAATACTTTTATAATGACAGCACTAGTTATAATCCTAGTTATAAATTTATGGTATTTGTCCCGCCCCTCCTCCACTGTGATTGGACGGCTGGGTAGAAAGGGAATAGGCCTACTTGAAGAAGCACCCATAAATTAAGTGCTATTTATAAACTGTTAAAGTGGTGCCATTTAAGTTTGCCCTATCTGTTTTACTTTAAACGATTACTGTAGGGCAAGTACATTTCATTGCTCAAAATTACATCTTGCAAGACAGCTGGAAGTTAAAGGGCTTACAATGCCTTATACTGTAGCTGCATGACTGCATGAATGTAATTTTTCTCAAACATTTATCTACAGAAATAAGGGCTTTGTGATAAATGCTGAATAAATATGGACCCGATAAGCTGCATTTAAGCCTCTGACAGACAGTCTGTCAAGTTACAATGTATTCAAGAGCATCTGGACTTCATTATCCATTTGTTGGAGACATTTTGTCACATTTTCAAAAAGCTTCATCAGTCATTATGACATTGTGTGGTGTGAAGATGTTTAATCCACCATCAGATAACTGATGAAGCCACTTGGATGAGAGGCAAAACATCTTCAGCAAATGAATAACCAAGTCCAGATGGTCTAGCAATAATGTTTTTCCCTGATATTCTGCAGTGACTTAGAGTTTTCAGTTGTATCTCTGCCAGGCAAAAAGTGACTCTGCAAACACAAGTCCTTGCTATTTATCATGCGATCAATTTCATGGCTAATTAACTTCATGTTGTCAAGTGAGGATTACAGATGTTTGTGTGACTTTGGCTGTTTCAGACAAAGACTGGGATTTATTTGCTTCAAGATGGTAGTGAGGAGCCTTTCAATATCCGTCTGCACCTGGCCAAAGATATTCTCACCATTCAAGAGCAAGATGTCATCTGTGTGTCTGGAGAACCATTCTACTCAAGTGTGAGTTCAACAATCCATACTGTAAACCACATTCATCCGTTCCTGGAAAATACAAGATATAATAAAATATATGTTCTTAATGTGATGAAGTGATCTGGTTTTATTCAAGTCAAAAATATAACTACATTTACATTTATACATTTGCAGACGCTTTTATCCAAAGCAACTTACAAGTGAGGAAAACAAACAAGTGATTCATCATGAAGAGGCAAATAGACACAGGAAGTGCTCGCAACACAAGTTTCAGACATTGCTCAGAGTAGCATAAGCTAGAGAAGGAAGGGAAAAAGAAAGGATTGGTGAAATCACCTGACTACTACATAAGTGCGTTTTTTAGGTTATGATGACATAAAAATTAAAACGTTATTTTATTCATTAATACAAATTTTACCCTGTTAACATTTTTGTGTTTTGGTGCATGATTCATAACTGCATATTATAAACAAAATAAAAATAATATAATAATAATTATCTTAGTTTATGAAGTTATCTTACATGGTTATCTTAGTAATTATCTTACATATTATGAATATACAATAATATATGTTTGTATATATATATATATATATATATATATATACATATATGTAGAATTTAGAAAAATAGATTTTGATATTGTATAGATTGGTGGTAGATTGGTGGATGGATAGGTAGATGGATAGATGGATGCTTGATAGGTGGATGGATATGTAGATGGACGGATGGATAGATGTATAGGTAAGTGGATTGATGGATGGATAGATAGGTAGTTGGATGGATGAATGGATAGATGAATAGTTTATACATGGATGGATAGATAGGTGAGTGGATGGATGCTGGATGGATAGATGGATGGATGGATGGATGGATGAATGGATGGATGAATACTTTATACATGGATGGATAGATAGGTGAGTGGATGGATGCTGGATGGATAGATGGATGGATGCATGGATGGATGGATGAATGGATGGATGAATACTTTATACATGGATGGATAGATAGGTGAGTGGATGGATGCTGGATAAATAGATGGATGGATGATGGATGGATGGATGGATGGATGGATGAATACTTTATACATGGATGGATAGATGGATAGATAGGTGGATGGATGGATGGAAGGATGGATGGATACATGGATAGATAGGTAGATGGATGATGGATGGATGGATGGATGAATACTTTATACATGGATGGATAGATGGATAGATAGATAGGTAGATGGATGGATGGATGGATAGATGGATATATGGATGCTCCAGTCCATGTTAACATGCTTTTGCTGACTAAACTACAATAACTGCTTACTTCGAGACTGCCTGCATCAACAAAGTCTTTGCTAATTACACCTGTAAGTTTTATTACTTCAATGAAACATTTTTGTGCCGCTGAGGATATAAATACAGTACTCACCCTGAGGCAAAACCTCAAAAGAAAAACTTTGAGTCATTATTCAGCTCTAGAATGTTTCATCACACGTGTAGGAATTTGCTTTGAATGATTTTGTATTTAATTCAGTTAACCTTTTCTCATTTGTTTTAACTTCATAGTCTGAAGTATCTGCAGGGTAGTCGTGGCCTAATGATGAGGGAGTCGGGCTTGTAACCTGAAGGTTGCTGGTTCGATTCCCATGCTGGCAGGAATTGAAAGTGGGGATTGTGAATAAACAGCACTCTCTCCACCTTTGATACCATGACTAAGGTGTCCTTGAGCAAGACACCTAATTGCCTCACTTGTAATTTGCTTTGGATAAAAATGTAATGCAGCAGAATATTTTGACCATTGTGCTTCATCTATCATTGTCACTGCAGTAGACAGCAGGTTTTGCCCTGGTTTAAACAGACAGATCATGTTGTATTCACTGCCCTTTAATTAAGTTACTGGCATTGTTGGCATGGTGCCGTTTTTCCCTCGGGAAATCTACATGAAAAGGAGGCAATTAAAAATAATTAAGTACCTTCTCTGTGTCACGGAGCAAATTGAAATGAAAGGTGAACTACCTTTATCCCTCAACATACAGACACGGTGTGGCATGAAAGTGACGAGTTTCCTTTGATTCTTTACAGGAGAGAACAGTAACTATCCGTCGGCAGACAATCGGAGGGTTTGGTTTGAGCATCAAGGTGATTGCGCAGTTTCTCACAGCTTTCACTCACATTTTTTGCAAGACTTTGAAAGTCTTTGTGTTATCATTTTTTCATAGGGTGGTGCCGAACACAAGATCCCTGTTGTGATATCTAAAATATCAAAAGAACAGAAGGGTAAGCTGTTTATTTACTCTTTCTCTTTTCATACTCAAAAATAATAAGTATATTTATACTTTTGTTTGCAGCTGAACTGTCTGGGCTTCTGTTTATCGGGGATGGGATTCTCCAGGTATGCACTAATACACAAATGTGGTCATAAGACACTTTCACTGTTAAGGGCCCTTTAAATCTCCCACAATGTCTTAATGTAATTCACTGAATTTCAGCCAGCAGATGTTTAGGGAGCATCTTTTCTTTTTGATGGAAACTGGAGTTGTCATTTTGTGGCAATGTTATTTTAATTATATATTCAGTCTGAATTATGGATGTATTTTTCTGAACACGAAGGCCATGTTTTTAGATGTGTGAATTCTTTGTAATGTCCGTAGTATTCTCAAAACAATTATCAAAATACGCTTGCAGTGATTTATTTAACATAGACTATCCTTAATGTTAATGAAGTCCTTGGCCAAACAAATAAAGCTGCAGATAGCCTCGTGTGGATGCACTTGCAACAAGCAATTTTAAATTATTAAAAATTATGGATCACACTACTGTTCATTTTGAACTTTCTATTCATCAAATAATCCTGAAAAATAGTATCACGGTTACCGCAAAAAATATTAAGCAGCACAACCATTTTTAACATTGATAATAATCATGTTTCTTGAGCAGCAAATCAGCATATCAGAATTATTTCTGAAGGATCATGTGACACTGAAACCTGGAGTAATGCTGAAAATTCAGTTTTGCATCACAGGAATAAATTACATTTTAAAATGCATTAATGTAGACAACTGTTATTTTAAATTTTAATAATATTTCAGAATATTACACAATATTTTTTTCATTTTTGATCTTTTTTTTTCATCTTACTGACCCAAACTTTTAAACGGTATATCATGATCTATTCACATCTCCCTCTTCATCACTCTTTTACTTGTATTATCATTAGATAAACGGCATTAATGTGAGGAGTTATCGGCATGAAGAAGTGGTAAGTTTCATCTTTTTTTGTGTAATAATTAATTTCACATTGCAAAGTAAGGGTTTATAATATGTAGCGCTCTGTCTCAATCTATTCACGGAAGTGTGTGTGTATTTTTGTCTCGCCCTTTAAAGCCTGCTCAATTATAATGAAATGAGTCTCAAATCCATTCTAATAAATTCATAAGCAAGCGTGTTTTCCATACTCAGGTGCAGGTTCTGCGAAACGCAGGTGAGGAAGTGACTCTGACTGTGTCTTTCCTGAAGAGGACGCCTGCATTTCTGAAACTGCCGCTGTGTGAAGACTGCTCATGTACGTCTGTGTGTGGACACGCTACATTCACCGGTTAATATAGAACCTACAAGTCTTCTAAAGTAAAATGCACAATGAAATAACATTGTTTTTTAACCCGTTCATTTTATTTTGTCAGGTATACCAAGTGATCAGAGCAGTGGAACATCGTCTCCATTGTGTGACAGTGGCCTGCATCTGAACTACCATCCCAACAACACGGTAAACATCTAAAAATACTAAACACTCGTCCGTCTGGCTGAGTTTGGGGCGTGTTTGATAATGTGCATTTGTGAATTCTTCTTTGTCAACGAAAGAGTCACTTTTATGTATTCCTGTATTTAACCACCAAAATAAAAGCCTGTTGTTTTAATGTTTGAAAGCAAAGAAATTAATATATAAATATAGCCATAAATATTTGTAATTTTACTAAATTATTATTATTATTATTATTATTAATAAATACTCATTTTTTATTTTATAGAACAATAGTAATGCAATAGTGAATAATTTATATTTTTAAATTTCCAAATTTTTTTAAAATAATTGAAATAATAATAAAATAAAAATTATTTTAAATAATAATAATTAAATAAATAAATCTACCTATCTATGCATCCATGTGAGTTTTCTTAATGTGCTTTAAGCTCTTCTTACAGTTTATGCCAAAATAAAAGCCTTATAGTTTAACATTTGAAAGACATAAATATTAGTATTGTCATTTTACCAAATTATTATTATTTTTATTGTCATTATTATTATTAAATACTCATTTTTTATTTAGTTTTAATTTAGTAATATATTTAGTATGTTTTATTTAGTATGTAAGTATAGCATTATTGTTAAAGTATTTTTAATTTTAAAAAATTATAATTTAAATAATAATAAAATAAAAAATATTATTTTAAATAATTTAAATATTATTTAAATAATATTTTAAATTATAATAATAATTTAAAATATTATATAAATAATATTTTAATGAATATTTTTTATTATTGGATTATTGGATCCAAATTATTATTATTGTCATCTCAGTATCTGATCTCTCTGTGGCAGGACACGTTGTCTTGCTCATCTTGGCCGATGTCTCCGGGGTTGCGCTGGGAGAAGAGATGGGTGGATCTTCGACTCATCCCCCTATTGCACGCGCGTCTGTCCCAGTACGTCCCAGGTACTGACATTTGCAGGTGAGCTGAGCAAGAACCGCACAAAAAAACTGTGTTTTGTTTGCTTATACTTTGTCTCTGGCTTTGATAGTTGTTACAGGGCCTGATGGGATGTATTTTGCTCTTGCTTTCATCTGCTAATTCAGTTTGGATTCTAGTCGCACAGGATTTTCCTTGATTAGTTTTTTTTAGGGTTATATTAATTCACAGCCATTCCCAAATGAACCACATTAGACCTTTAATACCAAATGCAAACTTTGATGAGGTTAAGCTATTTGAAATGAGACCTTTTTGCACATCAAGTGGGACGTAATTGAAAACTCTTAAATCGGATTGAATTAAATCAGTCTGTTTTTTTTTAAATTGCTTTGAATTAAACGAAATGAAAAAGGAGAATTAGACATTAGTTAGCTATTTTTGCATTTTGTGGAATGTCTCCTGAGTGCATGTATTTTTACTTTCTTCAGGCAAAATGCCTTTCAAGTCGTTGCTGTGGATGGGGTGTGCAGCGGGGTCATTCAGTGTCCCGGTACTGATGAATGCACCGACTGGCTGCAAGCAATAGCTACTAACATTTCTGCCCTCACCAAGCACAACGTGAGTACGCCGCTGTTTCAGCACGGTCAAAGTGTGCCAATTCTTATACAAGCACTGATTGATTTCCATGTCTGACATCTCAGTTAACATATAAGATTTTTTTCTTTTCTTTTCATCCTGGAAATAAATAAAAAGTTTCAGGATTTTGAAGAATTCAAAACATGAAAAGTTGATCATGTTTAACGTTCAAAAGTTTGGGGTTGGTAAGATTTTTTAATGTTTCTTCTGCTCACCAAAACTGCATTTATTTGATCAAAAATACAGTAAAAACAGTGAAATATATTATTACAAGAACTGTTTTCTAATTTAAATTTATTCCTGTCATCCAGTCTTCAGTGTCACGTGATCCTTTAGAAATCATTCTAATATGATGAAACATTTATTATTATTATCAAAGTTGAAAACAGTTGTGCTGCTTAATTTTGTGGTACATATATTGATAAATATAAATACAAATATCGACACATTGTTTTTCAGGATTCTTTGATGAATAGAAAGTTAAAAAAAAAAAACATTTATATGAAATAGCATTATAAATGTCTTTACTGTCACTGTTGATAAATTTCAATGCATCTTTGCTGAATAAGTATTAATAAAAAATCTTACCGACCCCAAAAAGCGGTGCGCGCATGCATATTATATCTGAATTAGAAATGTAATCGAAAAATTTGCATGAATTTAATGTCTTACTATTTCCTTTTGCGTCTTTTTGCACAATTTAAGAACGTTTAAAGGCCAACATTGGAGCCTTGGTTTAATGATTTTAGTCACGGTGCTCACACGGATGACGTGAGTTTGAATCTGGCTCGCCACATTTTTTGATTCTGTTCCCCATCATTTCCTTGCCTGTTTCCAGTATTGTTTCGCCAGGACGTCTTTGATAAATACCACCTTGAACTAGTGCTGTCAGTTGATTTGAAATGGATGAACTGAAAAAGAAGGCGGAGCCTCCGAGCCACACCTACTTATTACATCATCGCCACAGACTCGATGGTAGCCAGAGTGACTCAGACTCCTAAAACGAACACAAAATGAACTTCGCCGTGGCCTGAATTTGTTCGAAATGACGTCACACCAGTCGATTTCTTCTGAAGTATATCAGGGCCTTTATAGTGTTTCTGGAGAGCAAGCAGCAGAGTGTACCGAACCAATTTGTGCCTGAATCAACTGAACAAACAACGATTAAAATACATTTATGCTCAGTGATGGAGGTAATTCAGGCAGACAGTGAATTATTTGTCATAAATTTTCATTTTCGTCAGGCAGGTCATGTGTTGTAATCCCCTCATTGCAGTAGATTAAGACCTTAAAATGGCATTTCCCGCACAATGAAGGATTTCACTCTTAATTACTAGGGAACGTTACAGAGTGTGCCTCATGGCCCAGATCACTCACTTTTGAGCATCCCCATGCAAAAATCCACCATTTTCCATCTTGCGTTCATTTATTTTGAGTGTGTTTAGCATTTGCCAAAAAATTCTCTCAAAGAAGATGATAAGTTGCTCCTCGCAACAATGTACTATAACGTTTGCTTTGGATTATCCTGCGGAGGGACCATCTGGATGAGCTTTCAGTCCATTTCCTGCGAGGAAGATAAAGCCTCATTCCACATTCAAATAGAACTATTAGAGTCATTTGTGAGGCAGCAGTGACTGGCCGGGGTTACGTGGGTAATGAAGCTAGTAAGAATGTTAATCTTGAATAAAGCTTCACAGCAGCAGCGACTCTCTCCGGGGTTCTGGATCCACTAGTACCTTGGTTTGTCTGAAACACACAAGATTTATGGTGTTCTTTTATCTGCTACTTGAATAATTGAGCTGAGACACGGTAAAGGTCATTCGGTGATCACCACAGTGCTTTATTTTATATCTGTGAAGCAGATTGCCGTACTTTGCTGGCCTTTTGTTATGATTTATGATTGAGATGTCTAGAAAATCTCCTTGCCGTCAGGAATCAGAGGTTGTTCAGGGGGAGTGACGTATGACCTTCGATTTAAAAGGATTCATAAAAGCTCTGTGTTAAAGGGGTCATGTCGTACAGTTTTGTGGATTATTTTCATCCCTATAAAGTGCATTTATACTTAGTGTTTCTTGCTCTAAGTAAACTTATGATGCCGTAAATTACTTGCTATGTTCCTTATTTGTAAGTCGCTTGGGATAAAAGCATCTGCTAAATGTAAAATGTAAGTGTAAAAAGCAAAATATGTCTGGTGAAATAAACAGATTTTTATATCCACAAAAAAATTGTGTGGATTTTTTTTATCCACAAAAATGTATAGGCCTGCTTATAGTTGACACTGCATTTAAATATATTTGACATAAAACATTTATTTTAAATTTCAATATGTATTTTAAAATACTTTAAATATGTTATTATAAATATATTTAAAGGTATATATATATATATATATACCTTTAAATATATATTTTAAAATATTTTAAATATATTTTATTCTAAATGTATTTAATGGTGTATAATGGTTAATTTATTTTAAATTTCAATATGTATTTTAAAATACCTTAAATATATGTTATTATAAATATATATTTTAAAATATTTTAAATATATATTATTCTAAATATATTTAATGGTATATATATATATATATATATATATATATATATAAATAAATTTATTATGTATATATTTCAGTACATATTTATATAATATGTATAATATGTAAATATATTCATATAAATATATATAAATATGAATAGGTCTATACATTAAATATTATTTATTTATTTATTTCAATTTATATTTTTACCTAAACACATTTTCAAAAATCTAATCTGTTAAATCTTTATAATTCTTTTGCAGGTGAAGAAGATAAACAGAAACTTTCCAGTAAACCAGCAGGTAAGGAAACTGAAGATGAATGGCTGAGAAGGTGCGAATTGGACCTTGAAAGAGTGACAGAAAGCCTGCAGAGATCCAGATAAAGCCCTGATAGAGTGAGTGGCTCAAGTGGTCACCGCACTTGAATGAAGGCCCACGATGTTGTTTTCTGACAAGAGCCGCTGTTCTTCATGCGCTGTGACGCATGTACCCTGCAGAAATCCAAGAGTCAAGTTCACAGGGCATTGAGATTCTCCGAAACGCCTGATGCCGTGCTCCTCAAAACGACGTGACTTCACACAGACTGACAGATGCTTGGTCACACTGTCTGATTTTAGTCCGTGACCTCTCATGCAGGAGTGTTGTGAAATTTGAAACAATCAAGCTTAATTTTTTGACAAATGTTCGATTTGATGAATGTAAGAGGAGAAATGTGGAGTTTTAATTACTTGGAGCATCTTAGTCCTTCTGTAACCTATTTGACATATTCCTTTTGTGTTTTTCTGCTGTTTAGATCGTATATATGGGCTGGGTAGATGAGAAAGAACAAGATTCTGTTCAGGACCGAATGTACACACCAAAGTTTCTTGCCTTGAGGGGTTCGTCTCTCTTCAAATTCTCCGCACCTCCAGTGAGTTCTTCTGCATGATTTACTGCATCAAGAGCCTTTCAGTTTCAGTAGCTCACTTTTATATGATTTTATATTTAGCATATGCACGCAATATTTGTTCTACTTGGGGCAACGTTGGCTGGAAAAAATGGTGACAATCACAAAAAAACTTCAGACTCTTGTTGAAACTTTTTCTGAGTTCAGTTGTTTGCAGTTCATTGCACTGAAGAATTGTTAAAGAATACTTGACCCAAAAATTCCTCACTCGTTTCAAACCTTTAAACTGTTTTTTTGTGACTTCCGAAATCGCATTCCATCTAAGTAGCTACTAAATTTGAATTTGAACTTACTTTGTTTATGTATGAAATTCGGACGTATTGCATCTGCCATGTTGTTACCATCATGTGACCTACTAGCGTTAGTTCCGTCGCTTCACTGCCATTCACAAATCCTCTCCCGTGGCCTCATGGGATAGTAAAGTGTGAATTTGCCTACTGTTTTTTGAATACTATGTATTCGGACGTACTGCTCTGTTGGTGTACTGTTTCTTGCATACTATTTTGTAGAGAAGTATTCGATTTTGGCGCAGCGTTGGTGTTTTATTCACAGAAAATCATCGCATGACTAGAATATAGCTCTCATGTCATATAGATTACTTTTATGGAGATTTATTTGAAGCAAACATGAACTGAACGTGAACGTGAACACTGTTAACTTTTGTTCTAAACTTTTGTTTAAAAATTCTCCTTTCATATTCCATAAAAAAATAACAGCATATCAGTGATGTTATTGTAAACTAAAACTATTAAAAAATAAAATGAAATATAAATATTTGATGGGAAGGTTAACAGAAATGTGAAATTTTTCCTTGGCAACTGAATAAAATAAGTTGAAGTATTGATATATATATATATGTATGTGTGTGTGTGTGTGTGTGTGTGTGTGTGTGTGTCTGTGTGTGTGTGTGTGTGTGTGTGTGTGTGTGTGTGAGTGCAGTCAAATCGATTAATTGCAATTAATAGCATGTGATTAATTCGATTAATAATCCGATTTATTAACATAAAAGTTAGTGTTTATGTATATTATTACATATATATATATATATTCTGTACTATATATGTATATATATGTATACACACATATATATTCATACATAGATATATATATGTGTGTGTACGTATATATACAGACACACACATATATAATATATACACGCATATATAAATAAAATATGTAAATAATATGTAAATAAACCTTTATGTTAGATGCTTTTAATTTATTTATATATATATATATATATATATATATATATATATATATATATATATATATATATGAACTAATGAAAATGACAAGCACATTACTGAAACTAAAATTAATATGAAAACTGAAAATATAAAAATGTAAACCATTTTAAAATATGAATGAATACAAATAATACTAAAATAATATGGAATGACATAAGGATGAGTAAATAATGAGAGATGAACAGTTTAGATTAACTATTGCTTTAAAGAATTGCCCATTTTCACCACTGAACAGTTAGCGTCCTCATTATTTGCTTCAGTTATTATCGACTTTATGAAATCCATTAATCTGTTGAGCCGCAGGCTAAATCACCTAACCTGATGCTCTAACTCCTCCATTCAATAAAGCCTAATCTCCGTACACAATCAGCAATTAACTTTAACGCCTTCATCATAATTCTGGGAAATAATTTGGACTAAAACATGAATGATAATCTGAGAAGTGTCTCATTATAGGTAAAGCTCTCCTAATATGGAGATTACATTGATAACGGTGGTCTCTCGCTCTCGGACTCCTCCTGTATTTCACATCAGATGGTACAGTCCTGATGAAATGAGGAATTGCTGTAGTTGGGGCTTGTAGATGTTGCCACTTAATTAATTTATCCTGAAGAGATCGAGACATCAAAGAGCTTCATCCAATCTGCCATTAATCGTAATTTGATGGTGGAGTGGGAGGAAGATCAAAAGTTTGGACGTGAAAACCTATTATGGGATACGCAGATGCAAAATAACATTGGAGAGAACTTACAACACTCAGCAGTTTGTGCACAGGCTCTCTCAAGTGATTTCAGCTTGTTGAGATGTTCTCCGCTCAGGGGAATAAACACTTGACATGATGCCATTGAGGAAGGATTGGATAGAAAGTTTGATTTCAAAGCCTTTTTGACATTAAAACAGTTCAGGTGCACGAAGCCAATTTTGGGTTAGCTGGTTTTGTATGTTCGTGGCTCTCCAACAAGGGATGAACTGTGTTCAGAACTTATTACTTCCATAATCTGACACATCTCTGAGTAACACAGGACATTAAAGTGACAAAAATGACTTGATAGCTTGATATTAGCTAGGAATTTAGTGGATTTTGAAAAGTGTCTCTATATGTCACTAGGTTGTAAAATGAAATTAAAAGGCGATTATGGAGACCATGGTTTCATTTTATTGGCAGTAACATCAGTGTTAAATGAATACGACCAGAAACTTGTGTAAAAGGTTAATTATTATTATGGTCACACTTTAGATTAGAATCCAATTCTTACTATAAACTAACTGTTAACTATGACCTTTCCCTAAATAAACTCTAATTACTGCTTATTAATAGTTAATAAGGTAGTTGTTAAGGTTAGGTATTGGGTAAGATTATGGGATGTAGTATATGGTC
>CM076065.1:4342500-4470000 GCA_038088235.1 Zacco platypus
AGTCCAGTATAGCACTGAAGCAAATCTATATTCCATATTCTAGCAAGACAATATCATACAATTTCTTGGAACTGTTTCGCATTCAAAAAACATAGTGACGCAAATAAAATCGCTGCCAATTTATCCCACTAAACCAAACTAACGCAGCAAAACCCGACAGTGCCTCGCGCCAAAGAACCGAACAAAAAAAACGCTTGTTTATTTTCCTCCCAAAATAATTATGTACGACACTTATCATCCTAATTAAACATTTAAGAGACGGAGTTGTTTGTGTCTGCCAGTTTGCCTGGTGTCTGATTAACAATGCCAAGCGTCTCCTGTTTCAGTGTAAAACATACGCTTGCATCGTGGACAGTCATCTCATGGGACTCACCATTGATTTCAGCATGGGCTTCGTGTGCTTCGATGCCGCGTCAAAGGTGAGAGATTTAACCTCGAGTTTGAATTTAATTTCAGTAAAACACATGATCATCGGATATTCATTTCTCATTCAGTTCTCATTAGTTAGAGCTACTCTGTTGCTATGCCACACCATTGATATTTATAGAAACATGCTGTCAACTGGATGTTTGGTAAACATATATAAATATTTGCCAAGTACATTTTTGATGAAGTTGATTGGCGCTCTCTCAAGATTCTGTCGCAATGTGTGCGTATTCTTAGACGGCGCCGATCTGTTATTAAAAGTAATATTTTCATACAACCAAGGTTCAGAATTAACACTTTTCATGTGCCGAGTAAAAAGTGGCTTTGGTGTGTTAAAAATGTTGCTTGCCAGTTCAACAGATAGCTGTTCAGTTATATTTATTGTAGAATTTTGTGTGGTTCACACCTCAAATATGAATTTTGAAGCATTTATGTTTTTTTTTTTGTTTTTTTTACGAATATATTGTTCAAAGGTTTGGGGTAAGATTATTTTTTGAATGAAATATTTTTTTTCAGAAATCATGCATTAAATTGATTAAAAGTGACAGTAAATACATTAATAATGTTACAAAATATTTATATTTCAAATATTCCTGAAAATAATGTGTTTCCAACCAACATATATTAAGCTGTTTTCACAATATATAATAATGAGAAATGTTTCTTGAGCAGCAAATCAGCAATTTAGAACGATTTCTGATGGATCATGTGACATTGAAGACGGAGTAATGATGCTGAAAATACATATTTATATACACATTTTACAATATATTCAAATAGTTATTTTTAATTATAATAATATTTCATAATATTACAGTTTTTACTGTAATTTAGTCATTTGAATGCAGCATTGGTGTGCACAAAAACATTTTAAAATCATACCGACCCCAAACTTTTGAATGGTACTGTGTTGCTATTATTACTAAGTTTGTTAAATAAGGTGGTTTTACGATTCATCATGCAGATAAACTAAAAGTTTATGATCTTTATGATAGTAAGTCCTTGTGTTTCAACAAAAAAACAGCAGCTTCAAAATGCGCTTTTTGAGTCATGTTCACCACAGACTTTATTTTAATAAAAAAAAAAATCACATTTCTATTGTAAAAACCTATTGGAAAAACATGAGGGAAACCAAATGCTTCTTTTCTCTCCAGGTTTAAGGATTAACTTTTACTCCAGTGGAAAACATTACAGCAGAAGTTTATCTAGCGTACTTAATATATAGGCTATCAAGTACTGGGACGTTTATTTTGCTCCCGAAATCCATGTAGTGCACATATGTGAATATTCCTCACATTAAACCAGAAAAATAATATCACAATGAGTTTCAACAGTTTTGACGGGTCGTATATGAAGTTTGTCTGAAATATGGAAAATAATTATTAGCTAAAAAATTCCAAGGAACAAAAAAATTTTAATAATTCACAATAACAGGCTTAATGAAATACTCAACACAATTTTTTTTTTAACATATATAAAGTAATTTTCCAAACTTTTTTTCATGTCTATAGAGTTATTAATATGTGTAATTTAAACCTTCATTACAGGCAGTGTTGTGGAGATATAAATTCTCTCAGCTTAAAGGATCATCAGATGATGGAAAAAGTAAAATCAAGTTCCTGTTCCAGAATCAAGACACGAAACTAATTGAAGCAAAGGTACGTTTACTCTTCCCTTTTGTGTTTGTTATTTGCTACATATAGTCTGTTATGAAAGTTCAAAATGTTTCTCACCCGCTAGCTTTTTAATATACCTGAAGCAGGTATACAATGAAAAATATATTCATGGATTGTCAGCAGGAATATCATACACTTTATGGTAACCTCGATTCTTAGGAAACATCATAATCTTGCTAGTGTAAAAGAAATAGCTGAAGGAAGCAGATAAAAATAAAGTGCGTTTATATGAGTTTCCTGTTTGATTATTTTCCCCCTGTAGGCCAAAAGTATAAGCACTTTCATGCACCAACTTTGATTTGATTTCTGCTTGAGGCTGCCTCCTTTTTTCCAGCAAACCTTCATGATAATTTTCCCCCCCGATGCTTCCAGGAACTGGAATTCTCCAACCTCTTTGCGGTTCTCCACTGCATCCACGCGTTCTTCGCCGCCAAAGTGGCTTGTTTGGATCCCATGTTCGTGAGCAGCCGAAACACGGCTATGGCCCCCGTGGTTTCCACGACTTCCACCTTAACCGCCCCACCACAGATATCCAAGATCAAATACACGAGCTGACAGACTCCAGTGACGGATCCTCTCCTTCCAGACATTGAAAAGGTAGGATGAGTGGAACTAACCCTGACAAACAATTGACAGACAGTGGATGTCCACTCTGAAATGGACAATTCAAGTATGTAACTTTGAAAACCTCGTTATACCCTCCGGATGGGAAACTCCCGAGTCAAACGTAAGCTGGAATATGAATTCCGAACATTTTTAGGATCATGTTTCCCGTTGAAGATGTTCCCGGATCGCTTTCAGCTGCAGTTACCGAGTCTTTAGAAAGTTGGACTCCTCTCCTTTGATATTCAGATGATATGAACACTTCTTTGTGTATACTTTTAAACTATTATTAAATCTGGTTACTGATTGGAATGAAGCTGTTGTGAAACTGCCATGATGTTCTTGAGCCTCTGTTGATGCTTTTTTTTACATATAGCAATTTAGTTAACCAGAGTAAAACCAGCCATCATAAACTTACATTTATAGTAATAAACAAATTTTCTAAATGTCCGTTAGATATCTACGGAGCCCAGCACATGACATGCAGACAAAAAAATTTATAATTTTAATAAAATAATAATAAAAATAATATATATATAATTCGATCTCTTGTTTTAGTTAAATCGTGGCCACAAATTAAGAATTTATCCCCTCGACTCGTTTTAATACATTTTGGTCATGTTTAACTATTTCATTCACTTGTTTTGATTTAAAGGGGTCCTTGATTGATTTCACCCTTTTAACTTTAGTTAGTGTGTAATATTGCGGTTAGAACATAAACAACATCTGCAAAGTTACGACGCTCAAAGTTCAGTGTAAAGGAGAGATTTTCTTTAACAGAAATCACTTTTTAAGGACTACAACAAATGGCTGGTAAGGACTACAACGAGCTTCTTCCTGAAATTCCCCCAAATTTACATAAACCCCGCCCCCGGGAACACGCAACAAAGGAGGCGAGGCCATGTTGGGCTGCTTTTACGCCGGGCTGCTTCACAAACGAGGGTCAATTCAACGCTGGATTTGCACAAAAGATGAACATGACGGCACATGCTAGTCGCTGAGTTGATCAACTCCACAGCAACTACATAAATTTATCCACTAATCGTTCGTTAATCGTCTAAAAGTTGTAACTTCTTCCTGAGTCTCTCCATCAGTGTCGACTCCGGTTTGAACAATGTAAGGATGAACACTGTCGTCATTTTGGCTGCGTGAGATTCTCCAGCTTTGTTGTTGTTGAGCTGTTAAAGCTCCGCCCTCTTCTGGAAAGGGGTCAGGGAGCAGCAGCTCATTTGCATTTAAAGGGACAAACACAAAAACGGCGTGTTTTTGCTCGGTCGAATTTGATAATCTATAATAAATGATCTGTGGGGGATTTTGAGCTGAAACTTCACTGACACATTCTGGAGACACCAGTCTTGTGAAAAGGGGCCATAATAGGTCCCCTTTAACTAAAACAAGGGAACAAATTATTATTACAAAGTGGCCACAATGTAGTAAAATGAGGGAACGATTTATTATATCGTGCACGTGATTTACTTAAAACGAGAGAATGAATTAGTAAAACGAGCTGACGTATTAGTAAGCCGTGTAAATGAATTATTAATTCGTAGCCACGATATACATATTTTTTCACGTTATGTGCAAGGCTCTGTAGATATCCGATGTTGGCAAAGCATAACCTGTTATTTATGTCCACAATGCTTCTTTTTTAATCCAAACAAAGCAAATCAACATAAATTGAGCATCAATTCTCATATATTTAAATCTGTAGAAAAACTCAATGCTATTAAAATGGGCGCCCGTCTGACTGCTTAGAGAAACAGACTGAAGAATGTGGGTGTTATTTTCATATTATACCTATTTTGATACTTTATTAAATGTTCAATCATGTAACTGAAGATAAGCTGGAATTGACATGATTATGATGCACATTTGAATTTTCTCAAGGGAAGGTCGTACTTGCTAATAAATGAAGCATTTGACTTTATTTTTTTATTATTATCCAATATCTAAAAGCTATATAAGTGCATAAACTGTGGTCATTTTTGCAGTCAAAATATATCTCCCTGTTAATCTGATAAAGTCAACATGAAATAAAAACCGACCCTATTTATTTATGAATATTTTTCTTTCTGTTTAGACATGATTGTAGATAAATCCTCTAATATAGGTAAGCAGTCTAAAATCTTTCCAACATTAACTCTTTCCCCGTCAACATTTTTAATAATTTTTTTTACAAAAAGTAGAATATTTTGTTGAATGAATATCTGAAGACGCAATATATCAAAAGAAAGAACAGTGCCTCTGCTTTTAAACAAAAAAAAACCATTTTATTTATCAACACTTGAATGTTGAACAAAAAGCTGAGAATTTGTTTTTTTTTCCAAAGACTATAACGTGCTTTCATAACTTGTTCTGCTCCTTTTTTGTCCGTGTTTCTGGAGATTCTCTTTCAGAAGATGCATAATAGCGCCACATACCATCTGACAATGAAAACGCGGAAAGCCGGAAAATTCTGTCAATGGGCGGGAAAGAGTTAACACACTAAATTTTAAGTCGTTTAACATTTACGTTATAAAGGTTATTCCAAAAAAAATAAATAAAAACAATTCAATTCACTTTTATCATTTATATATATCCTGATTCTAACACATCAGAGTAAAGGGGGTTATGTATGTGGTTTCATGTTGACTTTAAAAGTCACAATTTCTCAAAAAACTGTACATATTTAAGGCTGCTGTTATGATGCTGTCATTTAACGCATGCTAGTGTCATGAACTGACATGTAGGAATAAGATACGTGTTATCTAGCATTATGACCAAAGCTTTAAATTCAACTTTACACATTTATTCATGTTAAAGTACTGTTTGTAATTGTACTAAAAAAATACTATTCCTCCATCAACTACCACCTTTATTGGGCTTAAAAACATTAAATAACAGAAGTGTCCCCTCCCAACTTTTGTAAATTCCAAAAAAAATTAACCATTTATTGCCCAACATGCTGCCATCCCAAAGTTCCCGATGGAATAATAAACGTGGTTTCACTGAGAAGCACTTTTGCGCCATCAAATCAATCTTATTTTTGTCCTAACCCTTTGATTTTTGAGCGTTTAGTCTATGCAAAAGAGATTTGTGAATTACCCCAAGCTGGACTATCTTTGGATAAAGACGGGACTGGAAAAGCAGAGGCTGAAAAGCATTCTTTTATTTTTTAGTATGATTTGTTTTAATAAATATGTATAGTTAATAAAGATTTTATAATGTGTGACCTTATCTATTCTGTTGTGTGAGTGATTTTGTGATGTTTAAAGGCTATACTTCGGTTTTTACTTATATAATAGTATGCGCACCAGCTGATGTTTTACAATTATAAACATATTAAATCATGTATTTTAGTAAATACACGACACTAAAGCCCATGTGACAAACACCAGCTTAAGTAAAAACAACAGGTTGGCTATAAATATATTTAATGAAAAGATGGTTGAGAAACAAAGCATCAAATTACAGTCAGTGATACACTTGAGAGAAAAAAAGACACTCTTGTGTCTCGACAGGGAGCGTCTGTAAGACATGCTGTGGAATTAGACCTCAAGGAACGTTCTTACAACCTTCTAACAACCACAAACTCAACGGACAGATTCACTTTGAGACATGGTCCGGTTTAAACACGTACGTTTACACGACAACGATGTACTAAAAAAGGTTTTTCGTTGCGTTTTTCAGACGATCCCGTTCACGTGGATCCACGAAAACAGTTAAAAACGCTGTATTCTGTCGCTTTGAAAAGATCGACTGAACGCATGACGTTGCCTTTTTATTCTCTTAATTTTATTTTTATCTTACAACTTTGCGTTTTTGTCGTTTACACGGACAATTTAACGGTAGTTTTCAAAAACTTGCACTTTGAAAACCGATTTCAAAAGTTTTAGTTTTCAGGCTCCCAAAATACCGTTGTCGTGTAAACGAACGTCTAAAACATAAGTTTTCCGTTAGTTAAGCAACATGATAAATAAATGCTGAGAATTACTAATTTTCACGAGTTGACTGAAAAATTCATGAGGGAAATGTAACACAAGTTTACATTTATTAAAATCTTTCACTTGAATGTGTCATCCGGCTTTCTCACCAACAAAATAAATGAACCTCTCTCTTTTTATGAGTTTGAGTCATTTTGAATATAAATATTGTATGGAAAAGAACTAAACATATTGTGCTGGTGTTTATTTATTGTATTTATACTGTACCTTAACCTGTAAGGACAAATATGAAGAATTATTTTGGTTTGTATTTTTACATTCTAGTTACCATCATTACATAAATGATGACTTTAGGTGCTTTTAAAAAAAAAAAAAAACATTGCTTTATGCAAGTATACTTCTAAAAATTGACCAAATAAATATTTCAATTTACTGTCATTTGCTTTCAGGAAAATTAAGCAAAATATTGAATACTTAGGGGTGTATCCAAATTTTTTTTTTAGCAAATCTTGGCTCATAGCTGTGGCATAACAAAAGCTATTTAAAATGAATGCTTCCCATCCTAATGTCCTGTATCAAAACAAAATGCATCAACAGATGAATCATTTTCAGGAGTTGTTTTGGATCCCCCCCTCCTCCCTCCCCCAAAAAATTAATATTCAGTACCGCCCTGAAGACAAACTGTTGAAAAGTTTATAATCATGTGTGGCCTCCATGAGCGTCAATGACTTTATGATGGTTTTGTCAGTCCCTCACTTGCCCTAAGTGGGATCTCATCTTATAGCCATTGTGGGGGAGAACTCAAATATGCAGAGCATGCTGGGAAACCAAAGAACATACAGGACCTGGAGGACTTTAGTGGGACGAACTGCACAACCATAATAAAAGATTATTAACAGTAATAGAGGTGACACACAATAATAAGAACCAAGTATGGGAACGGTCCAACAGGACCGTTTGTATAAATGATATATAACTTCATTAGGCCAATACTAAACCACGAAATTTAATTCTGATGGATTTAAAAACACAATATTAAAAAATGTAAACGCATTTTGTAAATTAAGTTATTTTAGCTTCTTCAGAGCTGTACTGAAAAACACATTTTTAAATATTTTAGATATTTAATTTAAAAAAAAAAGACATTTTGCAGATTCTAAACATAAGTAGAACTGTATATATGATTTAAAGACAATATTTTTCAATATCTCAACCTATTTTTGGGAAATGTGACATGTAGATTCTATTACGATTCCATTTCAGCGGAACGAAATCGTTTACAACCAACTGAAGAAGTGAAATTAAGCCACAGATTTCTAATGCTGACAATATATTGCAAACAAGTTGTTACGACAGTGTGAAATCACCGATTACAAACCGACACAAACAGTGACGTCTCTTACATTTTGTGATCACAAGCAGAAAGTGGAGCGTTAGGTCTTCAGGACGACTCGCAGACGAAAGGAACAACCAAAAAAATTACATCATCTATTAAGAGAGTTCAATATCAGTACTTACAAATGTGACTAGAATAATAATAAAAAAAAAATATAGAAATGCAAAACACAGGCCAAAACAATCCTCTCTAGATGGAACTTCACTAAAACAGTCCGAAGAGATACCGAAAGCATTAGCATCATAAACAGCGAAAACTCCAGAAGGTTTGGAGAATCAAAGAAGGCAAAAATCAATCCCGAAATAATGACTTGAGTTTTTCATTCTCTCTACAATTAAAAAAAAAAGAACGAAAACCGTCATTACTGGTCTTACAATGAAGCCCGTAAAAAAAGCTTCATCAATTCTTCGGTCACATTTAGCGAACTCTTCTGAATACAAACAAGGTGAGCTAGAAGCTTCTAAACCTCCAAGTTCCTCCTCTGAAGTGAAAAATCACATTCAAAATGTGAATATTACAACGTTATGAGTCATTAGAACAAACACAGCAAGCACAATCAAATCAAGTCTCTCGGAAACGCAGCCCAACCCCATTTAAATGTTTATGCTACATTATCAAAAAAAAACAACTATGAAATTCAGGGTCAGAAGTAGTCTGAGAAAGAAACCACTACCGTCGATTAATGCTTAGAGCGCTCGCGCGGCACGTTATTTCTCGCGGTAGTACAGCAGGTACGACTTCAGCGACTCGGGCAGCGGCAGACTCAAAATTTTGTCTCTCAGATGGTTGACCTGCGGTTCCTCGGGTTTGATGGGCTCAATGTCTTTCTCCTGCTCTTCTTCTTTGCTCTCCTCCTCGATGCATTCGTCCTCCTCGCTGTCCATGGGTTGAGGAATCAGCTGGTTCCCGACGAACACGTAGGTGTTGATGCGGCGGCGGCGGCGGCAGCGTCTGCGCTTGCGCTTCTGGGAAGCTCTTTGCGTGTTGTTGCGGCCCGGGTTCTCGTCGTTGGTCAGGTTGCGGAGGGTTCGGCGGATGTAGATTCGCGCCAGGTCCTGAAGACTCCTCACGGTCAGAGCCGCTGAGGGACAGACAAGAAATACAGGTCAACGACTACAGGTATCATTCCTCAAATCTCATTTCCACAGCACATTAAGACAATTGTTTTGTATTACAAGTTTTCTGAAATGTCATGTTTAAATATGCAAATGAGACACCGTCTAATTAAATATGCACACATTTGCATATCATTCCAGAACAGAAATCTGAATATTGGATAAAGCCAGGTTCAAACCGCTTCATTTTGTTGATATATTAAGAGTTAAATATAGCTATATTCAAAATTCCGGCTGAATCAGAAAATAAAAAATAAATTCATGTTTTTAGAAATAAAATGCTATATAAATCAGACAAATTATATACGAACAAACAAACCCCTCTTCAGAATATATACAGAAATAAAACTGTAAAGTAAAAGCTACTGAAGTGGAGATTTCTGGCTCAGAGAATGAGAAAAAAATCTAATTTTGAGAAGATATGCATTGTAAATTAAATCTACTGACGCCAATAGATAAACTGGAATAAAATAAACACTGAAACTAGTGTGAATGAAGACATTAAATAGCGTGTTTTGCCTGTAACGTCACTCACTTTTCTGAATGAATCAGGTAAGTCATTTAGAGAAAATGGCATGTAAATATATGTATTGTAACTGAAAACTACAGACGCAAATAGATAAAATGTAATAAAATATGCACTTAACTCTTTCCCCGCCATTGACAAGATTTTCCGTTGTCGCGAGAAATCCCCCAGGAATCGGGTCTCCTTTAGGACCGAGACGGTAATGCCTGATCCAAAGTTGTTATCGTGATGTCTTGACTAATTATAACCTATTTCACTACTGTATGATGTTTATTACATTATTATAACAGCATGCTTGAAATATAAAATGAATGCCTATATATATATTGCATGATAAAACAAAATGGAAACACAACCATGCCTAAAAAATGTATTTTTTATAAGGATAAGGATTGTTACAACATACTATGTTCTGTAAAAGTAATTTAATATTAATTACTATAGTAATTATATATTACTATTATACATTTTTAATAATTTTTAATAAATTATTTATCATGCCAAGTACACACAAACATGTAATTTGGGAACTATATTGGAAGCAAAAAAAAACATACCTAATATGATATAAGCTAAGCTAGCTTATATCACTCTGGGTCCTAAAGGAGACCCGATTCCTGGGGGGATTTCATTTATGACGGCATTCGTGTTCATTCATATTCATGTTTTCACTCAGTAGGGGGCGCTATTAAGCATCTTCTAAAATAGTACAGCATCTCCAGATCCAAAAACAAATGAAAAAAGCAGAAACAAGCAAGAGAAGATTACTTATAAACAAATAAGCTAACGCAATCATTAAACATTATACAGTATATAAATAAAAATTATGAAAATGCTGGTGCTGACTGGCTTTTTTTTTTTTTAATGAAGGCCGGGAAAGAGTGCGTTTTAGATTTCTTTCTGTGGAAACAAAATCTCAAAATTGCCCAGTGCATAAAAAAACAAAACAATGTCTGCGGTGTCATTCACAGTTCTGAATGAATCAGGTTAATAATGCAATCTTCAATAAATCAGTCTGTAACATTGTAATTGGAAACCTCCCTAGTGGCAGCTGATTGGACAGAGCAGTGTGAGATCATATTTAGGGGCGGAGACTCACGGAGTACCACAGCTTCAGCCTTGCCGCCTTCTGTCCTGTTCTGCTGAACAAGAGGAGCAAATGACACCGCCAGGATATTCTTACTCTCCCAGGAGCTCTGACCAGTTCTAATTATCCGAGTCAGCTGCAAGAACACATAAACACTCAATGAGACGGACAGTGTGTACTAATTAAGAGGTCAAACATTTGATGAGAGACAGGAGGTGTGTCCCAATTCTCATACTTGTGCACTATTCTATACCATTTTGTAGTATAAGGAGTAGTGTGTTCACACTGAAAATTCCACAAAGAAAAAGTGCATTTTAAATACCCGAATGATGCACTTAATTTATCAGGGGGATGTTGGACACTTCATGCACTCAACTGTGCAAAAGCTTTAATTACATAGTGGAGGGGCGGCGCTATCAGACTCGTGTTGAATGACAAAATGATGAAGGAAAGTAAAATTAGTGCAGCATTTAAGACGGTTTATATTTTATCTAATGGCATTCAGACATTTGTGTGACTGAAGTGTCCAAACGCTTTTAGGGGCCGCTGTTTGTTTTCTGGTTTACCTGGTCCTCTATTGGCATAACCAAAATTCCTCCGACTTTCAGCAGGATTTTCATATAGTTCTCATGGTCCTTCTGAACTCCAGCTCCACAGTAGATGCGGTCGTACTGGTGACTGTCTGACGAAATCTCCAGACAGTTCCCCACGACGAAGTGTGGTTCGCAGAACTCAAACCTGAAATGACACATTTTTAACACTGATATTCATTTCTAGAACATTTTTTACAGTTTGTTTTCGCAAAACTTGCAGCTATGTGGTTGCTGACACGTTCCAGGTATGTCTACTATGTGATTGCTAGGGGATTTCTAAGATGTTCTAGATCACCTTTTTGACTCGAAGGCCCCCTATTGCTCAACGACTTTTAAAGGCCCCTCATAAGCTATTAGATTTCATCCGGTATGTTCTGCTGTGAATTCAGGGCGATTGGGACACTTTTTGCCATTGAGATGACTGGGAAAAAGTGTCTCAATCAACCTGAATTCACCCTAATAAAACTGCTTGTTTCCAAACTTTTGATTAATAAAATATAATCGAGAGTGTCAATAAATTAAATCAATTAACCACAATTATCTCTGTGATTCCAGTTGATTCAAGGACTATATTCTTTAAAAAAAAAAAAAAAAAGAGTTAATAATAATCACATTTTGCATGAGACACATTTTTTTTCATGATATATATATATATTATTTTTTTCTTTTTCTTTTTTAAATGGAAGCTTGTTTCCGCCACTGAAAAAGAAAAAAAATTTAGTAATTGCAACTTTTTATCTCACAATTCTGACTTGTTTTCTACTTAAATTTAAAAAGTCAGAATTGCGAGATATAAATTTGCAATTCTGAGAATAAAAGTTTTTTTTTTCATCGGAATTGGACTATAACTCGCAATTGTGAGTTTTTATTTCACAAGTCTGAAAAAAGTCATAAAAAAAAAAGTCAAAAGTTGTATTGTAAGATATTAACTTGCAATTGCAAGAAAAGAAAGTCAGAATTGCGAGATATAAACTCGCCGTTGCAAGAGAAAAAAAGTCAGAATTGCGAGATATAAACTCGCCGTTGCGAGAGAAAAAAAGTCAGAATTGCGAGATATAAACTCGCCGTTGCGAGAGAAAAAAATTAGAAATTGCGAGTTTATATCTCGCAATAGTGAGAAAAAAGGTCGCAATTATCTTTTAAATGTTTTGTTTCAGTGGCGGAAACAAGTTTCTATAATATTTAGTTTATATCTTGATTTGTTTGTTTTTTTTCATTAAAAATCTGTAGATACGTCGGTCAGATTGTTTTGCAAGATTTATTGTTCGTCAGGCAAAACTGCTTTTCAAATCACTTAGAAGTAATAGCGCACCTCTTTTAACCATATAATTTGAGTTACCATTAAAGCCCATTAGACAAGGAGGAACCACACAGCAACTAAATAGCTATGTGCCAACAACATTTCCTTCAGAACATGTAACAATCTATTTCTATGGATGAATAAAAAGCGATTTTTGCTAGAGAACAGACAGGATGCTAAGAGAAATCTGATATTGAGCATATTATTAGCATGAGTCCATATGCGTTTGTATTTGCTTAGAGCCACTAGGCAGCTGAGCAGAAGTGTAGGAGATATCGATATCTAATAAACTGATCCCAACAGGAGCGTTCCCAAAGCTCAACAACATTGATTAAGCAACCCTTTGGCACATGGCCTTAAGTTATGAAACACATGCGTTTATGGATTTTTTTAATAGCATCAGCACTTTTGTAATACGTCATCCTGACCTCAATACCTCTCCTCGCTCTGGTGCATGACGAAAACAGATGTTTGCAAGCAGCAAATGCCAGGGAGAGCGTTCAGGGAAACCCAGGTGCGTGTCCAATACCGAAGCGGACTATCTGACCTAGCGGTTCTGGCTTTGACAGGTGTTCACACAGGTGTGCAAATCGCTCAGCAGACCGCGGCGTGCGCTTGAGGTATTTATTCATTGAGCCTGCGGTTTGGGGTTAGCTAATGCATCCTTTGTGTCACATGGAAAATGAATGGGCAGGGCTGACTAAATCAAAGTTTAAAAAACAAGTGATTTTTGAAGTGCAGAACTGTGGAACTAATGTGGTTCGCCTCCCTGGACGTGGCTGCCAAATAAAACAAGTATAGGTGTAACAAACTTCTGATCAACTCAGCACTTCTTCATATAGAATCTTCACATTCACACTCAAATCTACAGAAACACAACACAAAATAAAAGGTGAACATGCCTGTCAAAGCTGTCGCTGTTTTTAATGAAGTCGTCAAGTCTTTCTTTCGCATACTCCACAACATCCTTGTGAAGCTCAACGCCATGATTTACTCCAAACGGACCTGCAAATAATAATAAGATTATTAAGTCCCTGGATATGTTTTGGGTCCATCATCATAAGCACACTACAGTCAAGTCATCTTTCAAGTCACTTTTTTTTAAAGAAATTAATACTTTTATTCAGCAAGAGTGCATTAAATTGATCAGAAGTGATAGTAAAACATTTATAATACATTATAATATATGGTTTTTACATTAGTATGATTTCTGAAGGATCATGTGACACTGAAGACTGGAGTAATAATGCTGAAAATTCAGTTTTGTAAAAATATATTCAAATAGTAAACAGTTACTTTGAATTTTAATAATATTTCGCAATATTACCGTTTTTATTTTTCATCAAATACATGTCGATTTTATGAGCATAACATCAAAACATTAAAACATGTTCCCAACATTAATATGAGATTTTTAAACCCGTTTTATGTTCCTCCAACTAAAAATAAAACATAAATCTGATTGCTGAAGAGTAAAGTCACATCTCTATTCAACAAACTGCTTGATTTCATAAAACAGCATGAGATGTGTACATTTTTACCAACGTTTAAGAATTAGGAGTTTGTTCAAATGCCTAAACTTAAGTATGAGCAATAATATTAATAGTGATGAAAATAAAAGATATATTATCTTGATATGGTTCAAAATGCAATTACTACTATGCATGTAGAATGTTCAAACAAACAATTGAGAGGAAACAACACTTCATCTGGTCTCAGTTGACAAGAGGTTGTGAGCAGTGTTGGGGAAAGTTGCTTATAAAAGTAATGCGTTACAATATTGCGTTAATCCCTAAAAAAGTAATTAATTTTGTGTCGGGCTTTCTTAGTAGGCCGTGGATTCAGGTATAGCGATTAGTCTATTTTGCATGCACTCCACTTCGTTAATTTCGTTTATTAAAAGCAAAAAGTTTTGTTTCCAAAGTATTTCTAAATTAAGTTCATAATACAAACAAACGAAAATCCAAGCAAAATTAACCCCGACTGGTGCATGATAATGAATTAAATAAGCTCACGAATTACAAATATACACACGTATATTGTCTATACGCTTATTATAGACAAACGGCTACAAACAAATTGCGTTACTTAGTTACTTTTTATGGAAAGCAATGTGTTGCGTTACTTTTGCGCCGCTTTTTTTCATCCGGGCGGTGCTACATTTACATTTATTCATTTGGCAGACGCTTTTATCCAAAGCGACTTACAAGGGGAGCAATTAGGAGTTTCGTGCCTTGCTCAAGTCATGGTATCGAAGGTGGAGAGAGTTCATTCACAATTCCTGCCGGCGTGGGAATCAAACCAGCAACCTTCAGGTTACAAGCCCGACTCCCTCACCATTAGGCCACGACTACCCACAGTGCTATTTCTCTCAACATGGGGACAGGAGAGATGTCAGTCAATAAATGGGAAAACAAAAGTAACACGTGCATAAAGTAATATTTTCGTCGTAAATTTACTAGTTTTTAAATTTACTTCGGCGTTACTTTACTAGTTACTTGAAAAAGTAATCTGATTACATAACCGTTACACCAAACATTGAGAGCCAAAAAGCTGATTTATGCAACTTTGAACAAAGTTTTCTTTTGATTGATTTCTTTTGAATAATATTAATGATTTAAACAATATAAATTAATAATATCCTCAATATAATGTCCTTTTATCTAATCCCTAGAGTGGTTCTCACCTATGATCAGGCCCACCATGGTGCTCAGGTATCCCGTGCCACTGCCGAGGTTAAGGAAAGACAAACCCTGCTGGAGCTCCAGGCCTTCCATCACCTCGGAGTAGATACACGGCGCTGAGAGGTGTATATTCCCGTGCTTCCATGCCAGATCCTTGTAGGCATTGTCTCTGTAGCCCTCCAGGTAGTAATCTCCACGGTCTATGGCCCTAAAGGCCTGCTCGACGAGTTCTGTGCGGATGTACTGGGCTTCCTTCAGGTTGTCTATCAAATCGTCGTTATCCTCGCCAGCACTGACTGCTCCCCCCATGTTCCCCTCACAGCCAACGAGAGGGAAAAAAAACGAAGAGACAAACAAAAAAACAAAACAAAAAAAAAAGAATGCAGAGGAGGTGAGAGACGAGTAACTAGACCAGTCCTCACATCCAGATGAAAGTGCTGGAGCGATTCTCCACAGGGATGCCCAGTCGTGATGTCTGTCCCTCACGAATCTCCTCAGACCATTATCAGCTACGGCAAGATCTGAGGATTGAAAAACAAAGGGTGACGGTTTAGATCTCTCTTTCGCACATTTCAGTTTACTTCTCTCTGGCACACAGCCGGAAAAAAAGGAGTCACACTGCGTGAGAAGCTCGCTCACGCGCCACCTGATACCTGCCAGCTTTGCTTCTTCAGGTAGGTGTTGCGTGTACCTGATGTAACCAGCTTTAATATTGCAGAAAGCAGATGAAGTCTAAAGGCCCGTTCTCACCAAGAACGATAACGATAACGATATTTGCGTCCACACCAACGAACGATAACGATTTCAAAGTGTGTAGCGTAACAACATGTTTTTGCTGTTCTTGTTGCATTTACACGGCTTTAACCAGCAGATGTCCTCAGGTTTCGAGTGAATAGCGAGGGTAATCGATTTAACTAACAGTCAATTTAGCTGACAAAGTCAATATAGTGGAATAAAAACGACGCCTTTTTCATTGCAACTTCAAATGAAGCAAAACAATGTTGTCTAAATTAGCGCTGGATACCTGAGGTCAATTTATATAACACGGTTTGCTGGCATAATGATTAATACTTCTCACTGTGTCCGAAACCTTTCCCTATCCACTATATCGGGTGTCGGCCATTTTGTAGTGATGTCCGAATTCTGAGTGAACGACTTCATTCCCTACATTCATTCACTACTTTATACCCACAATTCTCTCTGATTTTGAGTGCACATTCCATGTATTATTTCCCAAAATCCAATACGGCGAGGACTCAAGAGTGCGTGTGAAAGAGCGGAATTACGTGCAAGTGTAATCCAGAGATTACTTTACAGCTTTATTTCTGCTTTAACATTTATTTCATGTTAGTTCTATTGTTTTACCTTTTATTATTATTATTATTAATCATTACTGGAATAAAACCTACTAAAATATAGAGACATTATATATATATATATATATATATATATATATATATATATATATATATATATATATATATATTTTTTTTTTTTTTTTTTTTATACCTACATAATATATTTTATTATTAAAATATATTATGTAGGTATTAACTCAATTTATGTTACTAATAGCAAGGTGTTTTAATCATTTGTGTCATCTGATGCGGTTTCCTGAGAGCGATCAAGGACCACGTCATCTGTGATCGTGAGTTTCTAACAAACTAAAAAAAAAAACATCAAAAATAATAAATACATGAAATAATGTACACTTGTTAATGTGTGTTTATTTTAGTTTGCAGTTTTTTTATAGTATTTAATGATCATGACAAATCAATTATACAATCGATGAAACTACAAAGTTGGCACGGAGGTGTATGATTACAAAATAAAGGCATTACGATTCTTCTTATTAACATTATTTTATAAAGTAAGTAACATGTAGGATAAAACTAGTTGTATGAGACACAGCTTATATATCCATTTTCTATAAAGTATCCTTGAAAAGGGCTTTTTCTGGACCACGCGAATAACTTCTCAGCTATGTCGTCGCCCATTTTAAATGCGCTTAAATTAGAATGGATTCTGATTGGCTGTCAGTGTTTTAACAGCAGGAAAAAATCATTCTGAAAGTAATCTCAATGATATGGTTCCTCTGTATCATTATCGTTATAGCTGTGATGTGGACAGCGCTATTCTTTTTTAGAGCTATATCTTTATCGGCATCTTTATAGTTATCGTTCTTGGTGTGGACGGGCCTTCAGTCTGAAGTCTTGTCAAATGAGAATATAATACATAAATGCCAATTATTAAATCAAGACACAAGAAATTCTGCTTCCATTCAAAGCAAGAGCAAAGTTAGTGGCATTCGGGTTGCAGGCAGGACATTTATAAAGTGACACAATTTGCATGTTTCTTCAGCTCAATGGTAATTGAGTTAAGCTGGATTGCTGTAACCTCAAGGATTTTCATGAACCTGAACCCAATCTGGATTTGAACAAAGAAAGAAACATGAGGCTTGTTTACTTACAATGGTTCAGCAAGTGCAAGAAAGCCCAATTACTGTACATAGAAATGTCTCTATTCTCCACTCCAATTAAGGATGGCATTGCAAGGGACCATCCATCTAAAAAGAACCCATTAAATCGGTTTTATTTTCTTTGTTGACACACTTACTATTGAAATTAAAGAGCTCATTTAAATACATTTTGTATAGTTTTTACAACAAAAACAGGCTTTAGTTTACATCACTACCAATAAATCATTATTTTCTACTTGCTATTCTTATAGAGTCCTCAAAGTGACATTTGCAGATGTCAAATAGCAGATTTGCAAGAAAACCTTTTACAAAATGCACTATATGAAGGTTTTTTCGTGCACATATACAAGTTTTTCTTGCATGGTAAGGGTATTTTCTGTGCAAATGACACTTTATACAGCACTCAACATTAACGCTCATCTGGGACAAGTAGATATTGTGAAGAGGCAAGTGGAAGAGAATTTTACTTGCAGAACCGGAAATGTAGCCTGATTAAAATGTCAATAGCAAATGATTGGGGAAGTAAGGAAATTTTCAGGCAAGAATGATTCTGTGTAAACAGTGATTGATAGGCCTAATGGACATTTTTGGACGGCAACAAGGGTGCGCAGAGCCCGTCTATGTGAGAGACTTCAAAACAAATGAGCGCAAAAGCACACATAAAAAACTCACATAAGCTAATAGAAACATACTGTGGTGTATTTATAAAAAAAAAAAAAATTATTTATAACATAATATAGTTAAGCAACTTCGCACAACAAAAAGTGCCGTTTACCTAAATATCAGCACACAATTGCAAATGTGACACCGATTTTTTTTTGTGACAACCGTTATAAACGACTTACTTTTTAGACTATTTTTGCTCTATTTCTCCAATGAAAAGAGTTCAAAACAAATTCACAGCAGTACAGCTGCAATCTCCAAACAATAAACAGCAGTGTTTCCTTACTGAATGATTCAGCGTTTTTGGATGAATCAGAGGAGTCAGTGATTTAATGACCCATTCATACTTGCATCACTCTTAAATCAATTTGTTTGAACAAATCACTTGAATGAATGATTCAATGACTCACCCATTAACAGTCACTTTCCGCCACCTACTGGCAGTTTAGTGGCACTTCAGATGCAGTTTTTGTGTTTCCTCTGCAGTGGAACAACTGATTTTGTTAATACTGATTTATTTTTTATTTTTATTTTAGTCTTAATGTTTTATTAAAAAGGTTCGGGAGGAACAAGTTCAAAAGATACATCCAATCAGCACGTCAGGAGGCCTATATGTACACATGACAGCTGACTCACCTACGTTCCTCAACAGTTTTCTGCATCCCTCTGCCACCCCGACTCCTCACTATTGGCTGGTTCCTATCCCAGCCAGGGATACAGGGGGAGTACTCTGGTTTCGGGCCAAATTCCGAGCTCAAACAGCACGCCAAATACATATACTTTTTTGCACTATCTGATTATTTTTAAGTATGAACTTGTGAATTATTCTAATTGAATTTACTGATAAAATGGAAGAATTTGACATGAAAGATGACACATTTGATAAGCTTATGGAAAAATTACCCTTGAAATCAAATTTAAAGGGGCAAATATCACAAAAATGGTGATTTAAGTAAGCAAGAGCTGATAGAACAGATGAGAATATTGATTTGATAGGGTTTTAAATGTCTACATACACCCCCATAAGTTCTTCTTTTCTTTTCTGCATTTGCCTTTCTTTTCAGCGTTTTCCTGTATCACTGCCCTTTGAGTCTCCTGCACTAAAAATACTGCAAGGAAGGATCTGGGTCAAACCTCCTACTCTGTTTTGTACAAGACCTGATTGCAACCCTACAGAGACTCTCTGTACATCTGTATACAACTTACAAAAGAGAACGGCACCTATTATATGTCTCTTTCTTTCTAGTGAACATAACACCTTAAATCAATAAAGCCATTAATACTGGACATAAAAAGGACACTGGTTTTCATAATACTGCTAACTGGTTTTGTCGGAGAACAAGTTGAGCAACTGGTGGATTGTTGTCGAGTTAGTACTGGAACCGTTACAATGAACTGGAACAGTTTGTTATAAAGCTGAGCTGATCCGTCATTAACATGTTTAAACTTGCTGGTTGCATAATTGCAACATTATCACACTACACTGATGCTCGGCCAGAATTAATCTGTTTACTGTTCCTCAGTACTTTTCCAGTGAAGATACAAGCAAAAATAAAAGCAGGCTTTCTTTCTATGATTTCTTCACAGTATATCATGTCACACTGCAGGATACTACTGAAACTTCACAACATGTCAACGACCCATTACAGCATACGTCTGTCAGGCCAGTATCAGACTGCTGTGTTTCATGAGGACACATGGAGTGTGTAAATAGAATATATTCTAAACGGAAGCTCATGCCCTCGCACTGACTCCTGCACCTCGTGTCTGACTCAGGGAAAGCAGAAGCCACAAACTCTTAGTGGATTCATTCCAAGACTCAATAAGAGCTGTGCGAGAAACCCCACCGATAACCTATTATGACCTGCAAGGGACATAATAATAGTAATAATAATAATAACAATAGTAATAAATGTTCAGGTCACACTTCACTAATCATATATATATATATATATATATATATATATATATATATATTTTTTTTTTTTTTTTTTTTTTTTTTTTTTTAATAATATATATATATATATTTTTTTTTTTTTTTTTATTATTATTATAAATAATTGTATATATATATATTATGCACATATACAATTATTTATATATATATATATATATATATATATATATATATATATATATATATATGTGTGTGTGTGTGTGTGTGTGTTTAATGTTTATAGAATTTATAGTAAGAATAAAGAACATTGAGCATTAAGACCTTCCTAAATGTAAAATATTCATAATTTCCAAGATTTGATTTTAAGAGCAACCTGTAGCTTCAAGAGAGCAAACTTACTTTTATGTTGTTTCTTGCAATGCTTTGCTCTTGTGGTTCAATCTTAAGATTGTGTGGCCTTCACAAGTTAGAGATAAGAAAGAATGTATCCATTTCAAGGGTTCACGGGAGGCTGTGAAGCAGTTTGTAAGCAGAAGTTTGTTCATTTGTACTGGTCAGATGAAGCCAGACTATGCACGGAGAAAGACGCAAATTAGATTCTGTTAAATTACTTTTATGATTGAATGAAAGAAGACCAACATTGTGGCGGAGAGCAGCCCGGCTGAGCGACTGAGACCTAACAAATGTGTAATCGGTTGGTAAGATTTTTAATTGTACTGTAAAGTAACCATTCTGATCTTTTAAACTATAAAAAAAAAAATCTCTTCTGTAAAAAGTAAAAAACTTTTAGGACTGATGGCCAATAAAAATTATTTATGTTGTGGAAAAGTTGAGCGAAAAAAACAGAAGTGTATTTAAGTAGCATTTATTTGTGAAACTAAACATATATATATATATCTGTCCCGGTTAGGCTACGTAACAAAAAAAACAATATTTAGTTGTGAGGAATAATATTAAAGCAGCTTGCCATATTAACACCACAACACTCGCCTCAAAAGAACAAACAGTATGGCGGCAACATGCCACATAAATAACAATTTTATATTCCCCTGAACGATGTTTCTGTCGAAAGTGAAGAAAAATGCCATATTTGCGACGCTTTCTTTCGTTTGTTTGTTTACGCTCGATGCATATGTAATATGGATGGTGATTGACAGCGTGACGTAACGCGCTGAGGTCCATCCATACACGTAAAGATCTACATTTCACGACGCATCGAGCTAAAGGATTTATAAAACACCACACATATCCGCACTGCGTTAAAAACAGTGTTTAGCGACGTGTGCAGTGCTTAATATATCTACATATGATATCTGAGACAATAAAAATGAAAGGAGAGAGAGAGAGAGCGAGAGAGAGAGAGAGAGAGAGGGAGGATGTAAGCGTTTCGCATGTTTAGATCCGCCATAATCTCTAAGCAGGACTTGCATGCATACATTAATTTAATTCAATAACAGATCAAATTACCAGGGTTATGCAATATCTCTTGTCATTTATAGTATGTATGAAAACACTCGTGCATGTGTCGTGCATCTGGCCTTTGTTATTACGCGTGTTGTGTAATAAGCAAAACAAATGTTTTCAACAGGAAAAAAGCAAGTTATTAAAAAAAAAAACACAGTTTATAAGTCTTATAAATATTAGTCAACTGGTTAAAACGCCTCCGTATTTCTGAGTCAGTCTGCAATTCAGATGAAATTAAGCTGAGAGCGAAGAAGAAACTATTTTTTCACAAACAGAAACGCATGCTGTTAGCTGACATTAACGCTGCAGGACAGGGAAAACGAGCTAGACGGTGGCATTGTGTTTGATCTGGTCCACCAAACCACTTTAGACGATATACCATTTGTGCATTCTTCAAAACAGCCATTTTGGGCTTTCTTGCGTGCATTAAACCAAGACAATAAGTTCTCATTTAAATGTCTGCCACATGTACATCTTCTTCAGCTTGCTCAGATCAACGCAAAGCAACAAAACAAAAATGTCGGCATCATCTCTGCGGAATAATAATGTTCACTGACCTTTATAAAGCCATGAATCAATCTCAGGCTTTGCACTAGCCAAACACACTGGATGCACATTAGAGTTGGTGTTTTTGAGCGCACTGTTGAGTTATGTTTAGATTTTCTTGGCGTTGAACAGCCAGCGCTGTTTTTCTCCAGGAACAGCTGAGAGGATGTAAACACACGTCACGTGGTACACAGAAACGAGGCTGCGGACATCAGACGGCAAATGCTGCTGGCTAATAACTGATTGCTATGTTATTCCTCCAGGGGGCGCTTGGAGGCCCAAAAAGCCAAAGCACCATTGTGCTGCATTCAAATATCAGCGCGATTATTCTCATACTGGAGGCATTTATAAACGTAAGTTTATAATCTTTTGAATAAACTAATATTAAGGATGTGTCTCTGAGATATATTTACAAATAATCTCTGTGCGTATATATATAAAAACGATTAAACACCATTCGCATAACTATTAATCAACATAGAATATGATTAGTTCATCCGGACAAGTGCTGAGAAAAGTAACACATACCACGTGATCGCCGCTGTGTATCAGCGTCTTCTAAACGCTTGAAACTTCAAACGCCGTTGAATTAAAATACACAGTGGCCAGTTAAAATTATTTATATACACAGTATATCTAATTAGAGACATGTTCTGGGCAAATACGCAAAAATAAAATCTTCTAAATGCCATTCTACCCGCTTTTTCTGTTTCGGACAGCGGTTATTATTCTGTTGTCACAAATGTCCCGCCTCCTGAGCCAGGATTGGCTAGTAGCACAAGAAGACAGTCAGCGATTGGACAGTTTAGGAGTCGTTCAAATTGACGTAAATATCATAGCAGAAGGCGGAAACATGAGTGAAAAAAAACTTCACTAAGAAACAACTGCCTTTATAAATAATCTTGAGAAAAGCATTTAGAACCCATTTCTTCAACCCTCAACGTCAACCAACTGATTCCTAGTTTTAGCAATGAATCAGTGGTTATATTTGAGCAGCTGAGTTCAGGGTCTGTGTGTTTGTAGATTGATTTATGAAGATGATTATTTGGCATTGTAATCTGTTGACAGTGGGTCAACATTCAGAAGCACTCAAACCTCAGTTACTCCTAGAAAAGAACAAGCTGTCCTTCATGTTTACGTCCAAAACAACCACCTTGTGCCTATAGGGTTGCATCACAGCATTCCAACTAGTCTGAACACAAATGTATTTGCCGTCTGGCATAAATATAGATCTACTGTTGGAAGAATATGTCATATATCCGTGGTCTCAGCCTGACTGGAAAACAGTATTCACTTACCACTGTGACATCTTTTTATTTTATAGGCCATTCAACCCTGTTGACCCCTCATGCCCCTGTAAGATCCAACTCTACTGGGAAATTACAATTATGAAACCACTTTAAAATTAGTAAGTGTCCATTTATAAAAATTTACATTATGTTTCAATGATTGAGAACGATGCTCCAGCAGGTTTTGGAAACATAATGTTCCAACTCTATGACATGGGCAATCTGTAATATGTTCCAACTCTACGACACGGGCATATCAAATTCCCCCTTAATGTATGTATATTACTATTATTATTTATATATGTATATATTATGTATAAATATATATACACATACAGGTGCTGGTAATATAATTAGAATATCATCAAAAAGTTGATTTATTTCACTAATTCCATTCAAAAAGTGAAACTTATATATTATATTCATTGCACACAGACTTATATTTCAAATGTTTATTTCTTTTAATTTTGATGATTATAACTGACAACTAAGGAAAATCCCAAATTCAGTATCTCAGAAAATTAGAATATTACTTAAGACCAATACAAAGAAAGGATTTTTAGAAATCTTGGCCAACTGAAAAGTATGAACATGAAAAGTATGAGCATGTACAGCACTCAATACTTAGTCGGGGCTCCTTTTGCCTGAATTACTGCAGCGATGTGGCGTGGCATGGAGTCCATCAGTCTGTGGCACTGCTCAGGTGTTATGAGAGCCCAGGTTGCTCTGATAGTGGCCTTCAGTTCTTCTGCATTGTTGGGTCTGGCATATCACATCTTCCTCTTCACAATACTTCATAGATTTTCTATGGGCTTAAGGTCAGGCGAGTTTGCTGGCCAATTAAGAACAGGGATACCATGGCCCTTAAACCAGCTACTGGTTGTTTTGGCACTGTGTGCAGGTGTCACGTCCTGTTGGAAAATGAAATCTGCATCTCCATAAAGTTGGTCAGCAGCAGGAAGCATGAAGTGCTCTAAAACTTCCTGGTATACGGCTGCGTTGATTTCGGACCTCAGAAAACACAGTGGACCAACACCAGCAGATGACATGGCACAACAAACCATCACTGACTGTGGAAACTTTACACTGGACCTCAAGCAACGTGGATTGTGTGCCTCTCCTCTCTTCCTCCAGACTCTGGGACTCTGATTTCCAAAGGAAATGCAAAATTTACTTTCATCAGAGAACATAACTTTGGACCACTCAGCAACAGTCCAGTCCTTTTTGTCTTTAGCCCAGACGAGACACTTCTGACGCTGTCTGTTGTTCAAGAGTGGCTTGACACAAGGAATGCGACAGCTGAAACACATGTCTTGCATGCATCTGTGCGTAGTGGTTCTTGAAGCACTGACTCCAGCTGCAGTCCACTCTTTGTGAATCTCCCCCACATTTTTGAATGGGGTTTGTTTCACAATCCTCTCCAGGGTGCAGTTATTCCTATTGCCTGTACACTTTTTTTCTACCACATCTTTTCCTTCCCTTCGCCTCTCTATTAATGTGCTTGGCCACAGAGCTCTGTGAACAGTCAGCCTCTTTTGCAATGACCTTTTGTGTCTTGCCCTCCTTTTGCAAGGTGTCAATGGTCGTCTTTTGGACAACTGTCAAGTCAGCAGTCTTCTCCATGATTGTGTAGCCTCCAGAACTAGATTGAGAGACCATTTAAAGGCCTTCGCAGGTCTTTCGAGTTAATTAGCTGATTAGAGTGTGGCACCAGGTGTCTTCAATAGTGAACCTTTTCACAATAATCTAATTTTCTGAGATTCTGAATTTGGGATTTTCCTTAGTTGTCAGTTATAATCATCAAAATTAAAATTCAATAACATTTGAAATATATCAGTCTGTGAGTAATGAATGAATATAATGTACAAGTTTCACTTTTTGAATGGAATTAATGAAATAAATCCACTTTTTGATGATATTCTAATTATATGACCAGCACTGATATATATATATATATATATATGTGTGTATGTGTGTGTGTGTGTGTGTGTGTGTGTATTTTAATAATAATGTTACAATTATTAAAAGTTGCAATTTATTTATTTTTATTTATTTATGTAGTTTTTTTGTCATTAAGGGGGTAAAGTTTGAATTAGGGTTAGTCTGTAGTCATAATTAGCTTCATATTACAACAAGTTTATGGTTTATCTTCATGTATATTATATAAAAAATGGTCAAGCTAAATTTGAAAACAATCAGTTCACAAGATCAGATACACCTAAAGAGGAACAGAATTAAGATGAGAAAATCACTTCAGCTGAAAAACGTATCAAAATATTGAGTGCCAAGGTTGATGCATAGTGCGTTTAAAACTTTGTTCAATAAAGTTGAACTCTTTCCTATGCAGTATGTACTAATGAGGATACATCGTATTTGAGTGGCTGTATAAGTTCACTGCAGTGGCCCGCAGCATTTCAGCCTTTCTCTGATTTTCATGATGTTTCTGTAAATCGCCATGAGCAAGTCATAAATGTGAGATAAAGTCAAGTGTATGGGTTGGTTAGGGTTAAAGGTCAGCTAAATCAAGAAAACACAAACGCACTTGCAGTGCAAGTGTATATCACAGACCATTTAATAATTGTTGGTTTTGTTTCGAGGTGACGTTTAACAGGAAAGCTGTGCCTCATTTCAGATAATTAGATGTAATTTGCATCATCATCAACTCATCAAAGGCAAGGATAAATTACTCAGATAATTATAAAAAGATAATTAGAAAGGGTAACAAACCGAACAGCATATTTACAAGCCACAGATTTCATATCAGGGCTACAGGGTTGTGAACGCTTTTAAAATCTCTTTAATAATAGTCTAGTGAAAACCAGTCGAACTGGTTAAAATTTATTTATTTAACCTTGTATATGCTGAGATCGAAATCAGTGTCTTGTTTCTCATTTTGGATGCAAAACCAGAAATGAAGGCCTGAAATCTTTTGTTCCAAAGTTGCTTCCACACGCCATCTGCTGGTAGATATGAAAACAGTTTATGGATGCCTTGAAAAGTTGAACAGCAACGTTTTAAATGTTAGTTACGCGGTTAAATTAGATTTGCAAGATAATGCATTGATTTGGTTTTGAGCTGAAATGCAAACAAGAAGCCATTAACAACAAGCGTCTGTGAGGAGCAAGTGTTTTCATATTTCATTCAAACTTTTAAGACTTTTTTTCCAATTAGTACAGAATATTTGTGGAGTTTTATCAATCAAACAGAATATTTGTATTTTTTAAAGATATATTTTCACATCGCGGAAGCACTAATTGAAGGATAAAACGTTAAAAAAAAAAAAACTTGTGACCTCGTGAAACCACCAATTTATGTAAATTTGAACCTATCTACTTTTTTCCCTGAGCGCCGCCATGAAAGAATTCCAACTTCCGGTGTAAAAGGAACGTTTGAACTTTCGCAAAACGAAAACTGAACAGTAATGATAAAATTAAAATGTGCGCAGGGTTAATCTGTGTTGTTGGCTACTACATAACAGCAATAAACTGAATAAATTCTTGGAAAATACGTGTTTTGAGCACCAGCGAAAATACGCGAATTTGACTAGAGTCAAATGTTTACGTTACGGAGACCGGAAACGTAAAGCATCTTTCTAGTAAGGGTCGTTCGAGACTTCCGCCTTCCGAAAAAGGTGGATATATTGACGGTGCGTAAAATACACTCTGCATACAGATTTATATTAAGTAAATATTTTTCTATAAGAGCTTTTATAGGACTTTAATATGAGCCACTGTACAATGAGTGCGATGCAGATAATTTCAATAGTTTATTTCTACCATACACAAACTGTACAACACAGCGCAGTACTGCTTATGAAATTTTAAAAGTGTAAGGAAATCCTGATATACAAACTACTTGAACTAAAAAAAAAACATTTTTTTAAAAACAAAAACGAACTAAATAATTTACAGTACCGTGTATTTGACTATTTTTTCTTTTACACAAAAAAATTCATATCACATTACAAAACATCAAATACAAAAAAAAAAAAAGAAAAAATAAATATTCCTCACAAAACTTCCTGAGCAAACAATCTGTGGTTTATAAATTAGGAATTACAAATAATTTAAACAGAATTAATTGCAAATTATACAGTAATTTAGGATTTCAAAGTACAATTCATTATGCTCATTTGGTCAGATAGTATAGTGTTTTTATTTCCTCTGAATGACCTGTAAAATTGCTTAAACACACTTTTGACATCAATAATGGAGAATGTAAAACTAGGTTCGACTACCTATTAACCTGCAGCGATCACGCATGTGTGACCCGCTCAAAAAGAACACTAAATAACAGAATAAAAGTGCAAAAGGGTACGTTTAGTGTTAGAGAAAGCTTTAAAACAAGGCCATTTGTGAAAGGAACAGCACAGATCTGCTGCCGTGACCTCGGCCCGCATTCAAACACTAAATCAAGTGGTACAGATTCAGTCATAATGGAAAGATACTCTCTATTGCAGTTGTTTGGCTGAGAATTTTTATATTTTAGTGGGTTAAAGACATGAAGTGCTTTGAGAAAATATCATTTGAGAGCCCACTGTTTGTCTCACAGAAGAAGCCAAAAGTTGAGGAGTTCAGTCTTACAGAAAGGAATAAAAACCGCATTGTGCCTGATCATAAAACACTTTTTTTACAAGAATATCGTTACATACTTAAAATGGCGTATAAACAGTAGGTAAACAGAGTTTAGAGGCTTTTCATTCAGAAAATAAATATACTGCAGAATAAAATGAATCACCATTCACGTAATACTGCTCTACCACAAAACATATCATATTCCATGTACTCATTTACATTTAGGCACATATATGCACACACGGATGTGCACACCAAAGGCAGTTCATATGAACGGGAACGGAAATCGATTACGCTGTCCTTTAACGTGGGTTGATTTGATTTTTGCTCTGGTCAAGTGTCACTGTACAGTCGTTCGGAGAGTGAATCGGATAAAATATTTTTCTTTTTGCTCACTTGTTACAGATTTATGCATGAAAACAAATGTCATTTGTGGATTAATCACATTAATAACTACATAAAAAAAAGAACTCAGGGGGCGCAAATGGCTCTAATAGACCAATAACAGCTGCTCACCAACAGGTGGCGCAAGTGGACTATTCTTACTCATTAATTACAAAAAAAAAAGAAAAAAGAAAAGAAAAGAAAAGTCATCATGAATGCCGGCGATTAAAACTCCCAGTTATTGTACAACAAACGCAGGTAAATGTAAATAAATAAAATTCACAATATGTAAGATTGGCTTTGCATTTTGGAGTTGCAGAAACAAAAAAAACAACAATTATGATAGCAATAAATAAATAAATAAATCAATAAATAAGATTACTGTGAGATAAATAGTACCGATGAATAAAGATAATATGTAGCAATAATATAACAACACACAAAAGAACAATACGGAATAAAGTCAAGCAAACCATAGGAAATAAATAAGTGCAAAAGGAGGTCAAATCTCACTACAAGGAACATTGAGCTGTAAAAATGTGGCTGGTATTTTTCAGTGCAATGAATTTGTCATGGAATGGAGTTATTCTTTTTTCACGAGACATATCTTGCACAGATCACAAAGCCAGCCCTCCGCAGACGATCGAACTGTTGTGAAAGAGAGTTTGGCTTAGACATGGATGCCCTTTATGGCCTGTCTGATGCTGTCCAATAAGGCTTTGCATTCTGGCGAGTACTCGTGCTCCGAGTTGTTGTACATGTCCGTCAGTGTGTTCACGTACGCTTCGAAGTTCTGCTCATTGATCGGACCCTGGAACAGATTAAAGAACGGATTTCAGTAACCCCTAAATTCATAATGTCTTTGAAATGCATTCATCTCTGACAAACATGCACCATTTTAACTCAATAAATCAATAAATCATATTAAATAAAATGACCCTTCTTCAAACATCTTGTCTTGGCTAATTTAAGTGTTAATGTAGTGCTTTGGCAGAAACAACACTAAAAAGTGCTGGGTTAAATATGATCAAATCAAGCGATTGGGTTGTTTCGACCCAGCCTTTGGGTTAAATGTTTTCCTAACCAGCTGGGTAGTTTTAGTTAAAAATTACTATATGGCTGGCTTAATATGAACCCAAATAGGTTGGAAAATTAAATCAGACACATAATTACTACATTTTTAAAACAACCCAAGTTGGGTTGAAAATGGACAAACCCAGTGGTTGGGTTAAATGTTTGCCCAACATGCTAGGTAGTTTTATTTAACTCAGCTATTTTTTTAAAAAATTACTATATGGCTGGCTTGAAATGAACCCAGTGTATGTTGGAAAGTAACATTTATTAATATGTTTAATGAATAATAAACATTTATAAAATTGCTTTTTAATAAATATTCACCTTTTGATTATTATTTTTGCCTCTAGTAATTACACTGTAAAAAAGAATTGCTGGTTTAACTTAAAGTAAGTTTCATGGTTGCCTTAAAAAATTGAGTTCACTGAAATTAAAAATTTGAGTTAATCCAATGAAGGTGATTGATTTAATCAACAGAAACTAAAAATGTTATGTTATCTGAACAACATTAATTCGGTTGATTAGACAAAAGAAAAAATGTTACATACATACAGTGTATGTGTCTGATTTTATTTTCCAACATATTTGGGTTCATATTAAGGCAGCCATGAAGTAAATAGTTGAGTTAAATAAAACTACCCAGCAGGCTGGCCAAACATTTAACCCAACAGTTGGGTTAAAACAACCCAATCGCTGGGTTTGACCATTTTCAAACCAACTTTGGTTGTTTTTAACTCAGTATTTTATTTTATTTTTTAGAGAGTAGAGGCAACAGTAAAAATCAAAAGGTGTACATTTAATGAGAAATGTAATAAATGTTTATTTTTTAATTATTATTTATTAAACTTAAATTTATGTTAGACATGTTAATTTCAAACCTATTTTGGGATCATTTTAAGCAAGCAATATAGTCAACTTTAAACAACAGTTGAGTTAAATAAAACTAGGTTCGCTGGGTTCGTCCATATTTAACCAAACTTGGGTTATTTTTAACCCATTTTTAGAGTATAAAAAGTGAAAATGTGCAGCTGGCTCCTGGAAATTTATAGCTGATAAGACCCTTAATATTTGTAGCAGTTCCTGCATAAGAATTACTGCTGCAATATTTCATCTGATTGTTGGAATTTAATTATTTGCTGATTCGTTTTAGTGTCGACCATTTATCATTGTTGTAAGGTATTAAAAACTCTTTTGTGATTTAAGTTTTTTTCTTTTTTTTGAGTTCTGATACTAAACTGAGATGTGATATCATGATGTGAATAAGTTCTAAACCATATATTGTTGTTTCTTGTCCTATTTGATATCCATAAAAGAACTGATTAAGCGTCTTCCCTCTACTGATTGTTCTTGATAATTATGAATTTAATTTAATAACTCTGGTGGTTTTTTTACCCCTGATGCTCGAATCCCACTCTTTTACGGCTAAATACGTCACAATTCAACCCGATATTTTACAAAGTTTTCTAGGGGTGTAACAATATATAGTGTCACAATACATCGTAATACAAAAATGCAACAATATCGTATCGTGGATAGTGACAATCTGTATTATGTATAGTTTACCCAAAATGAGAAACAACATCATCCATAAAAGTCCAAGCCTATTCCACCCCCAATGCAATACCAAATTTAGCATTTTAATCAAACCATGTCTTGGAGTATCGATATAATATCGTATCGTGATGTGTATTGTATCGTTACACCCCTAATGTTTTCAGTCACCATGATATGTTTTTTTAAGGGACTCGTCCAGCGATCAGAAAATGTAACATTTGTCGAAACGATTCAATTATGTGTAGGAAAAGAGCATGTCTCAGCGTGAGTAAATGTTTCAGCGTCCGTCTCACCATTTGCGGCAACTGGATATCTGTGAGACTGTTGATAAGTGCTTGACTGAGACGCGCCAACTCCTTCAACAGACTGTCGTTGTGCTGCTCAATTATCTTATTCTCCTCCTCGATAGTCTTTAGGTTGCACTCCATGGATGAAATCTGTTTTCAAACAGGGGGAAAACAATGTCTTTAGCTCTGAAACTACATTACCCATAATGCTTAGTTTGTGAGAAGGTGAAATAAATTTGAAATGTTATTTACCTGAGTCTGGAGCTGCATCATGTCTGCTTCTATCTTCAGATTGGATTCATTTAGCTCCTTTATTTCGTGATCCAAGTGCTGCATGTCTTCATTGTTTTCGATACCTGATAGACGAGAGACAAACGGGGCAATGAACACTTCCATAGAGACGTCTTCCAAAACTTAATTACTTGGGAGAGCTGTCATAACATTTCAAGCTCTATCTCAGGAGATAAACAGCTTCACACTATGAAGATAATATTAGCAGCTCAAACATTTTAACTTCATTTTAAAGTCGTCCTTTTAAGCGCTTGATTTGCTCACCGCTGCTGGTTTTGACTTTGATGGTCATCATCTCCTCATCGGAGAGCTTCTTCTTGATGCTCTGGGCGTTTAGTGGACATCCTGACAAACTGTAAAGGGACAAAATACAAAATCTACAGATCAGTACTAGCAATTTGGAGTAGTTTTTTCTAATTATATAACTACATAAATTATAATCGAGTTTTAGGAATTATCAGATAATAAGTACAATATAAGTATGAACATAATCTGTGACGTTCACAGAATGTTTAAAATTACAAATGACAGGATCAAGGTGATCAAAAATGAATAAACCACAGAGTTGGAGATAAGGTACTGTGGTCATAATATTGGAAATAATATAATAGTCAGTTCTGTAATCTGTATTTATGTATACATTTATGTATGTATATGCACACACATATATATATATATATACCTACAAACATATATATACACATATATATATATATATATATATACACACACACACACATATATACATATATATATATATATATATATATATATATATATATACACACACACATATATATACATATATACACATATATATACATATATACATATATATGTATATATGTGTGTGTATATGTATATATGTGTGTGTATATATATATATATATATATATATATATATGTGTGTGTGTGTGTGTGTATATATATATCTCAATTTAACATAATATATTTTAATTAAACACAATATCTTCAGCCTACACTTTTTTCAGTTATGAAAAATTGTCTGTGAGGAGTAAAACAAATTGTTGCTAAATATAATATGATATAATATAATATAGAAATGTACATATGAATTCTGCTTAAATTCAGTCTAAAATGTTTATTAGTAGTATAACTCACACCACTGTAGTCTTCAGTGAAATCAGCGCACAGGTTTAATATCAGAAGTTTCAGGTTATTGCATATTTTCCTCACCTCCTGTGCGTAACGAAAACGTTGTTGGCGTGACCCAAGCCGTTGCAGCCGGGCAGGGGGCAGTGCGGGAGTTCCTGCTTACAGCCATTCCAGGAGAAGGCCGATCCGTTCATGGAGCTCTCCTTCTGCCTCTTGGTGGCGATGGGGCAGCTTCCGGCGCTGCGATGAGACGTGTATTTACCCGACACGTGGCCCTGACCGTCACAACCTGCCACCGGGCACCTGGTGCACGAGAAAGACAATACATATTTACTATGCCATTAACAACAGGACAATACACACCGATTTGGTGTGAGTTATACTACTAAAAACATTTTAGACTGAATTTATGCAGCATTCATATGCAGATTTCTGTATTTTTATTAATTGTTCGGAGGGAACAAGGTCATAATCTGCATCACAAAAGTTGTTTGGTATAGATTTCTGGGTCACCATGCCAAAACACACACAGATGTGACCTGACCCCTCGACATGCTTAAATTAAACCCCCTGCGCAGCCCTCTTTTGTTGTCCTAAACTCAACAGAGTAACACTGTGATTGTGGAAGATAATCTCTTATTTGAGATTGAACTGAACTAGTTTCGCAGCTTATAACCGAGAGTCTTTGCAAACACAAATGAGCCCATATACATTCAGTTGATAATTTGATGGCTAAAACTTCCCCACACCACCGTCGCGCATTTGTCGTTTTGTCCGTAAACACCCCCCCCCCCACCCCCACCCCCAATTTGCAGAGTTGGAAGACTTTTCAAATACCATTAAGAAGATTAATCCTGTGAAATGCTGATTAAAAATGTATTCAAAACAGAAAAAAGGGCTGGAGTAATTCTATCGGCGCACGCAAAAAAGTCTGCGCTTCGTCGGAAACGCACTCCAGTAAATAATTACGGGCATGGAGGTTAACGTGCCGCCGATGGAAAACATAAGCCCTACCAAGTTGAAGACTAGAGTGGTGAGGAGTTGGCCAATTTATTTTGCTGCTCACTTTCCCCCTAGGTCAGTAATGGAATGACATAAATTGCACATAATTGTTGTGCGTCCTCCACAGGGGGGAAAAAGCACATGATTTGGAGGTGGCTGACCCTTTCCCTGATAGCCCATATTGGAAGAGGTGAGAGGTTATCTGGGATAGTACAAATAGCTTGTCTGCAGGCCTATATGGGAAAGGTTGTTATGGCAGTTTTGGCTCTAATACACTGACTAAAACAAGACAACATTACGACTCCAACACCGGCCGTCGGGTCCAGCTCCGGGAATGGCGTCCCTGACCGCCGAACAACAGAGATGGGCCATATGGCCGACAATTTACAATAATCTAGCGACATTACAGATGTAGCCAGGGTCTGCTTTCCGTTTCTCCAGCCATCCATTTCTCTGCCTCTCTGTTCCTCCTTTAATGTGTGCGGACCTGCTACCGTCTAATTCCTAAGCTCCCGTCTTTGCATTAGTAATTAAAAATGAAATACTAGCCCAGATGCAAAAGTAGGAAAGCCCTGTCACTCTGGGTTAGACTTCGGATTTAAGGCTGGAATCAATTCAATTAATTTTTTTTTTCCTCCATAGTATTATGTTTTTAAAGAGCAAACTGCTGCATTAATTGTAATTAAATGAGATCTTACGGGAAAACGAGGAAAGAGTTTCGAGGCTGATATTTTTGAATGGTATTTCTAGGAAATGCAGTTTTACGAACATGAACTATCTTTAAATAAATTATATATATTATATTACATTATATAATTGTTGTTTTAACTTAAAAAAAGTAAGTTACCGGGTTGCCTTAAAATTTTGAGTTCACTGAAATTAAAAAAATTGAGTTAATACAATGAAGGCGATTGATTTAATCAGCAGAAACTCAGAAAATTATGTTATCTGAACAACATTAATTATCAAAGTTGATTTGACAAAAGAAACCATGTTGTGATAACAAATCATGAAAATATATATTTTTTTACAGTATATATATGTGTGTGTGTGTGTGTAGAACTGCCTTTCCTAGAAATACTTTTCAAAAATATCTTTTAAAAGTCTTTTATGTCTTTTTCAACAAATTACCAATAAAAGCAGGATCATCAAAATCAGGGAGGTCAAACTAATTTTTTATCATTTCATATTTTATATGTGGGATACAGCAAAATATATAATACAAAATAATGTTTTTGGCACTTATTTAAAATATTTCCCATTAGTTAATAATCTCACATTTTTCAAATATACTAAGCTAGGTTCATTTAATTTTAAATAATTCAATAAGTTTTAAAACTTTGGAGAAAAAAAATGGAACAGACAATGCAACACTTTAGTGTACTCTATTCATGGAAAGTGCATACTACATTTCGGTTAAATCTTTTAAAGCTTTCATCAAATAAATAAGAAACTTTGTATCAAATGTTGACGCTTTAGTAAACACATTTAGTGTAGGGTAAATCCTTCCTCTTAAATCAGAATAAAACACCAAACATTTGGTTGTCATTGTTTTGGTGGTGTCTTACTTCATCTCTGGCTCTTCTTTGTCCTCTTTGCTTGGCGTGAGCTTCAAGCTTCCTTTCCTGGCACGAGGGCATCCTGACAGACTGGGAAGGAACATGACATATGTGACGAACCTTTCAGAAGTTCAAGCGTGCAGACGCGTGTGTGGGAAAGATACTGCCGCTGCGTTTACTGCGTGATGTTTCAAGATTTGACACCTGTCGTGTTGCCATTGAACAGGGGTCATTACCTCAACAGCCGTGAAATGCCACAAAGTATTTACTCTTTGGCGATTACCCGGTTTTAAATGCAAATGATTTAACCCACTGAGCGCCTTTGTATAACATCTTGAATTAGGAAACACTGGTTTAAAAATGAGACATTATATAATAAAAAAAACATGACCATTTGTGTCATGCAAAAACATCAAAAATGACACTACAATTTCATCTTTCATTGAAGTCTCTGATTATTTTGGAGAGATTTCCTGCCTAGTGAGAAACTAACCTCCTATGAGATGCATAGTTTCCTGTCACATGACCTGAGCCATCACAACCAGGAGTTGGGCACCTTTAAGAGAAATAGAAATTTATGATTAACTATATATATATATACATATATATATATTGAGATATAGATAGATATAATTTCAATTTCAATATTATATTTATTTAGTGATGAAGAATATTTGTTTATATATTATAAACAAATACACTTAATAAATAAATAAATATAATAATAATAATAATAACAATAAATATTAATAAATATAATACATTAATTGAAATAATTATTATATTTAATTTAAAATTAAATTAATATGAAAACAAAATAAAATTTAATAAATAAATATTATTAAAATTAAAATAATAAAATATAGTGGCTATAATGATGAATACAGTATAAATTCTTCCATTTATTTACATCATTACATTACATTTACATTATTGCTTTAAATTCTCTGTAACTTTAATTCTTACTTTAGCTCTTGAGAATTAGCAGCCATTAGTGATTTCAGGGTCTTATCAGCCAATGGGCAACCAGATACACTACAAAAATAAAAACAGGAGACATAACGTTTATTTTTCAAGATGATTTTGCAGCTTGAAAAATAAAAAGGCCGTCGGTGGACGTGCTCCTCACCTTCTGTGTGACGCATAATTTCCTGTCACATGACCACTACCATCACAACCTGGTGTCGGACAACTGCAAAGAGAAAAACTAACAGATGAATGACCAACGAATGCTTACAGTCCATAATCTACTTGATCTACTAAACATGTGCGAATAATGAAGAAGATCTTTGGCATGCTAACATAAGGAGATATAAAAACAGCAGTCCAAATAATTGTATTACCTCATCAGCTCTTTTTTGGTGTCTCTAATGAGCATCTTGTTTTTTGCACTTGCCATGTTAGCGTCCCCATTGTACGCTTTATCCTCGAGAGACGCCTTCTCCAACTGATCCATCTACAGGACACAGAACAAAATGTCAAAACACATTTTTTAAGTCATGATGGTCACTTAAAAATGGCGTTCTGTAAGCACACGGCCCCTAATAGTCTGTGAGAGGTTTGATGCTGCTTTAAGTATGCTTAGTCAAACATATATCCATTTAAACTCTGGTGTAATCCCTCATAGTATTTATGATGGGAGAGCTGGGTGTAAAACCTTTGGATTTACTTACTTTTTTTTATAAGGTAAGTATCTTTGAGAACCAGATGTTGGAGGGAGAATCAGACAAACATAAAAAAAACTGTCTGGGTTTGTTCTTTGACACCAAAGAGGATGAAAAATTGCCAGCTTTTCAGGAACATTCTTCTGCAATTTCTTTTCAATTTTGCTTTCGTGTCAGAGCGGCACATCACAACAGTCGTGCCTTAAGGTTTGTGACTGACTGAAGGAGATAATTTCGATGAATAAGTAGAAAGTTAAGGGTTTTATGTTGAATATGTTCCTAATGTAGCGTACACAAAGAGCATTTAGACACTGGATGTGCTTTCCTCAGGACATTATTATAATTAGACTTAATTTTCCACCCAATCCTATTAGAGCTTAATACAATTTGGGGGTCATTAAGAATTAATTAATACTTTTACTCAGCAAGGATACATTAAATTGATCAAAAGTGACAGTAAAGACATTTATAATTTTGCAAAATATTTCTATTTCAAATAAATGCTGTTTCTATTCATCAAAAAATGTTCCACACAATATTAAGCAGCACAACTGTTTTCAACGTGTTGATAATAAGAAGAAATGTTTGTTGAGCACAAAATCAGCATATTAGAATGATTTCTGAAGGATCGTGTGACGCTGAAGACTGATGCTGGAAATTCAGCTTTGATCACAGGAATAAATGACATTTTAAAACACATTCAAACAGAAAACAGTTATTTTAAATGGTAATAATATTTCACAATATTACAGTTTGTACTGTATTTTTGATCATCTTGGTGAGCAGAAGAGACTTCTGTCAAAAATATTTAAAAATCTTACCAAGCCAAAACTTTTGATATGTGATGAATTTAAACCTTGAGATTTTACACAATATATTATTTGGATTTTAAAGGGGTCCTTCACTATGATTTCACTTTTTTAACTTTAGTTAGTGTGTAATGTTGCTGTTTGAGCAAGTTTAGAGCAAAAATAAGAATTAAAAGAATTCTCTGTTTAACGACTACAACAAACAGCTGGAAGGGACTACAAAAAGCTTCTTCCTGGGTTAGTGACATCACTAACCCTAACATTTAAATAAACCCCGCCCCCGGAAACATGCAACAAAAGGGGGCGAGGCCATGTTGGGCTGCTTTAGTAGTAGTAGAGTGTCGTTGCCACATTGTAATTTTACACCCGACTGCTTCACAAACAAGGGTCAATTCAACGCTGGATTTGCACAAAAGATTAACATGACGGCACATGCTAGTGATGAGTTGAATCAACTCTACAAACGTTCAGAAACGTCTAAAAGTTGTAACTTCTTCCTGAGTCTCTCCATCAGTGTCGACTCCGGTTTGAACAATGTAAGGATGAACACAATCCTCATTTTGTCTGCGTGAGATTCTCCAGCTTTGTTGTTGTTGAGCAACCGAAGCGTGAGCTGTTAAAGCCTGTTCTGGAAAGGGGGCCGGGAGCAGCAGCTCATTTGCATTTAAAGGGACACACACAAAAACGGCGTGTTTTTGCTCACACCCAAATAGGGGCAAATTTGACGAGCTGTAATAAATGATCTGTGGGGGATTTTGAGCTGAAACTTCACAGACACCAGAGACTTACATCTTGTGAAAAGGGGCATAATAGGTCCCCTTTAACATTCATCCTCATGTATGAACTTGCATGTATGAAATATTTTAAAAACTACCTGTAAAACTTCATACTTCAGTAGCTGCCTCTCTCTCACCTCTTTGTCTTGTTGGACAGGTGTTTTGCTGTAGTTCAGCGGCGTGTCCCAGGCATCCCGTTCATAGAGGACGCGGTAGATGGCCGGGGAGATCTGGAGACCCGTCGCTTTGGCTAGAGAAGGTTCCGGTGGGGTGAAAAGAGCGTCTCCTAACACCGGCATCACAGGAGAGTCTCTCGCCTTTTCTTTCTTTTTCTTCATACTTAAATCAAGCGTTCCGTTCTCGTCTACCTCAATGAGTGAGTCCTGAATTAAAAGAAACACGAAAAGCCTTGTAGATCACCAAACTTTGATAACTAGAGCACTTTCTATCAGAAAATGGTGTCTTCTAAGCCTAGAACTAGAAAATCAACACTGCAGTTGCTAGTTAGGGTTAGACACAAATCCTTAACTCTCAATATTACAATTATAGAATTTCAATGAAAGATTTCTATTTCAAATAAATGCTGTTCTGTTGAACTTTCTATTCATCAAAAAAATCCTGAAAAAAATGTATCACTGTTTCCACAAAATATTAAGCAGCACAACTGTTTTCAACATTGATGATAATCAGAAATGTGCAGCAAATCAGCAAATCAGAATGATTTCTGAAAGATCACATGACACTGAAGACTGGAGTAATGCTGAAAACTCAGCTTTGCATCACAGGAATAAATTACATTTAAAGATATATTCAAACAGAAAACAGTTATTTTAATTGATAAAAATATTTCACAATATTACTGTTTTTGCTGTATTTGTGATCAAATAAATGCAGCCTTGGCGAGCAGAAGACTAAAAATATCTTACCAACCCCAAACTTTTTAAGAGTAGTGTACATACAGTTGCTATACTTAAAAAAAAACATTAATTTTTCTAGTTCATGGACAGTTATGAATTGGAGTTATTTTTCTTCTATTTTTTCCCAAGTGAAAACTGGTTTTGAGATCTCAACCACAGTGGTTTTTGGTCAGCAACATTAAGAGTGAGTTTTAAAGCTCTGCGTCGCTTAATATGTTCACCAACAGATGTGCTGGCGTGTAAATTTGTCTTATAGAGAAGAGTTTTTCTCGTTAACTAAAACGTGCCACACCAATTATTCCACACACATTCCACACGGTAGCAAACAAAGGAGAGCTTATCAGGAACTAATCATGATAATTCAGATTACAAACCAAATATGGCACTCTCTCTAACCAGCTAGAACCGACCGACAGTGCACCTATCGAGTTCATCCCTGCGCACGATGTGAGTTTTTCTCATCTGATGACATTCTCTCCAGCCTCAGAAACAAGTGAGGTGACATCTTTCTCCCACACTTCCCTGAAACGATGCAAGACGTTAAGCCTTATTCTTAGAAAAAAACAAGCGACTTGGCACAAACAGGGAAATCGAGATACTTAACATGCATAAAGACATTTCGACGCAGACATCAGCAGATGACAGATCGGCTAACACTGTTTTATTCATTCGTTCAGTTTGTACAGTATACCTGCTCTCTGCCCACTGCGTGCTGGGACTACGAACGGCCTGTGTGGTGTGTAGGTGTGTGAAGCGTTTCACGCCATACTTCTGCGAGTTTCTCTCAGTTTTATTTCTCGTCTAAGAGGAAGACCTGCTTTGATCGAAGCTCCCGAACTGGATGGATCATACTGTACATTGTTTCTAATCATTACTAAAATATTCAGCATTAGGATCCTGTGTTGTTGTTTTTATTATATTAGCAAAATTAAATTAAAGTTAGCAAAGTTAGTTAAATTACATTTCAATGACATGACAATGAGTGTTTTAAATATAATTTATTACTAATATATACATATATATATTATATAATAATTAATTTTAATACCATTTTTATAATATAAATTACTTTTTATAAACTGTCTTTTTTTTTTACACACACACACACATACATATATATATATATATATATATATATATATATATATATATATATATATATATATATACATATATAATACCAATGACATAAAGAGTGTTTATATATATATTTTTTTGTTTGTTTTTTTATAATAATATAAAATATATTATATATTAATAATATAATTGTATACTAATATATAAATATCTATTAAATAAGTAATTTTAATAAAAATAAAAATATATAATTGTAATAATATTTTACTATATATATACACATACACACATTCGCACACATATTAATAAATAATATTATTATACTGTTGTTTTTTTTTTAAGAAAAGATTTTTATATTTTTACAAATGTATAAAATTGGAAGAATTTATATTTAATCATGACATCTCATTTTTGGGGGCATTTTCCCACAAATTTTGCAAGCTGGATTCAAACACGATACCCATATGCACAAACCGCCATGACTCCAACATGCTTTTTAATCCATTTTTGACAGCAGTTTCCATCTTTTGTTATAAATAAATGCATATTAATAGTTTGTTTTTTTCTTTTAAAAAGAGGCTCAATAAAAGAACATAAGTGTAAAAGTGATTCAGGTATCCATTTTCACACTGCAACACACATAATCTGGTGGCCTGTGTAGACGTTTCTTATTTAATTTAAATAAAAGAGTGATGTCTATTAATCCTCCAACCAATTGATTTAATCCAACTTCTCATAGATCGTCTGTTAGAGATCAACGCCAAAGGATCTGTGCGAGCTTATCTAGGATAATATATTACTTAGCAAAATGTCTTTGACCATCTGCAGTGAAGAAAAAAAAAAAACACGCTCTCTCCTGCAAACAAGAGAAAGCCCCAACATTACCATTAGAGCAAGTAGAAATCAAATGCACGGCCACATGTTTTACAAAAAGCCTTATAATTGTCATAGAGAAGGAAGCTGTGATTGTATTCCTCCCAACTCTTTTTGATGTGATTACACAAATTCTCCTTTGTGTACATTAAAGCTCTAGGGGCAGTGTGGGTAAAAGAAAAAAGCTCCCACTCTCTTGTTGTTGTGCCACCAGAGGCAACACAGTTCTCTGTGCCAAAAAGTGTCTTTTGATGTTACTCCTCTTTTTCATACACAAATCACAGTTGTTTCAGAATGACCACATTAAATACCTTTTTCTGAGTGGTCTAATTTGATTACCTTTGTGGATGATGCCAGGGGCCGGTTGGGGGGCAGGGCCTCGCTGTTGTCTCGGCAACGGGTGGAGAGGTTGAGGATGGCTGCGGATGCGATGTTGGACTGGAGGGTGTTGCTTTGGGCTTTATGTCGGCTGGGGCTGTTGTCTCCGGGCATGATCATACGACCGACAGGACCCAGAAAACAGGGGAACTGAGCAGCTGAAATGGTAGAGAGGAGAAATTGAAAATGATCATATCATGCGAATATGAAAAAAAAAAAAATACAGATCCACATTTATTAATGTGTTATTTTAAAACATAATTATTTCTTTTTTTTATATATATGTATAATTTCTTTTAACCTGCCTGTCTAGAGGTGGAGTTCTAGTTCCTCTATCTCTATCTTTGCATAATAGGATCAGTTATAATTTATACCTTATTGTAAATATTATTAATAAATGTAATATTATTAATAAATCGCAATTAATCTCATCTAACACAAGTTTGTAAATATATAATATGTTTGTGTATATATATATATATATATATATATATATATGTATATATATAAAATGATGAAAAAATGTATGTATATATATATATATATATATATACATACATATTCACACATATTATATATTTACAAACTTTTATGTTAGATGAGATTAATCGTGAGATATATATATATATATATATATATATATATATAAACTATAAACACATAATATGATCAGTTACAATTTATACATTAATGTAAATATTAATTAAAATATTGCTCTACATTTATATGTACAGAATTATATATATTTATATAATTATATGTATTAATAATTTAATATGCAGACAAATAATATAAAATTAATATAATAATGCAGAGACAACTAAGTTAGCCATTTGTAGGTTAATTTGATATTATATTATTAAAATAATATTCAATTAACCTTTAAATGGCTTAGTTATAGTTGTCTCTCTCTCTATATGTATATAAATATATCATTAATAAATCATATTATTATATTTTTTATATTATATTTATATTTTTCCATTTTCTAAAGAAAATTAATTTTTTTTTTTTAATGTGAAAAGCTCAACTCCAGGGTGTTGTGGTTGATTATTGGTCTAAATCAGGGTGATTCACAGAGATTGTACAGAGCAGATTGTAAACAAAGTGACTGCACATATACAGCTCTAAGTCACACATGATGACACTGAAAACAAGTTCTTTTTTTAAACAGTAATTTCAGTGCATGCTGGGTAACCTTTGATTTGAAACAAAATAGACACTCACAGTCAGGAAAGTGTGAAGATTCGTGACTCTGGTCGGATGCCATCTGAGCTTGATTGCCAAAGACCTGGGCGTCAAAACTGGCATAGTCAAAATGGCCTTTAGTGTACTTGTCCATGTCTTTGGCCATGCTGGCCTGCAACGCTGCCATAGGATGTGCAAATCTGTATGTGAAGTCAAATTTCTTCATGTGTCCTAAAGGTCTAAATAAAGGAAAAATCAAAAAGCTCAGAATTGTACTCAAACATGGTTTTATTGCTGCTTAATCTTTAGCATAAAAAAATGACATTTCATCTTTAACGAATCATTCGCAACCAAATCAGATTTATTCATTTATATCATTTAAAGCTCCAAAAGAATGTAAGGTCACACTTTTATTTCGATGGTCCACTTCAGACATTCTACTAACTACATGTCAACTAGGGTGCGTTCACACATACTAATAGTTTAGTTCTATTGGTTCTTTTGCCAAAGAAAAAGATACATTTAGTCCTGACAGTTCAAACAGTTATTTTTTTTTATACTGTCCCTAAAAATACAAAGCAAAAAAACTGCTTTCATGACATAGATTATGCGACGGAACTTGTTCGAACATCCAAAACAATGCTGTGTTATGTCTGTGCATAAAAATGAAGGTATATGATGGAGCTGACAACTCGTGAAGAGCTTATAAAATGTGTAAAGGAGACAAAAAACAGCAGGAATCCCTCCGTCAAACACAAAAATGAAGATCTGCTGCAAGGAGACACAGTTCTGATGCCTGTACCGAACCGTAATGGGCAACTGTAACGAGAAAAATCAGGTATGCTTGAGCATATAATGTCCTGTTTTTTGTTCGTTTATATGTCTTTGGTCCGTGCTGTGCTCATATTTCAGTCCAACCGCACCAGAGTTCGTTTGACAGCGGACATGCGCTCCAGAGTTCGGATGCGTTCACACTTATTCAAATGAACCGCACCAGATTTCATTTGAAAGCAGGCCGAGAGTGTGTTCAGTTTGCTTGGTTCATTTGGTCCGGATCAAAAAAAATAAATGAATTTAGTCCTGATCTGCTTAGCACTCACATTGGCATTTTTAACACCGAACCTAAAAGGATACGTTCTGATTGGTCGGCTTTTATGATGTATATTTCGCAACGGAAAGTACCAAAACAATGGTGTGTTGGGATAAATGCGCTCGCTGTATGTGCGCAGCCTACACATGATGGTATTCTGAACTTGTGAAGAGCTTATAAAATGAGTCAAAACAGCGGCAGGAATCTCTCCATCACACCCAAACAAAGATCTTCAGTCTACGGTTCTGATGCAACTGTGATCGCAACTACGGTAACCTATGCTTAAGGCATTCTGTCCTTTTTAAGGTCGCATCTTGTGACATCACATCCTGTTTTTGGTCCGTCTTGCATTTATATTTCATTCAAGCCGCATCAGAGCAAAGACCCATCTTTTCAGGGGGCTCGGTCCGCTTGTTTAGTGCGTTCACACTTATTCAACTGAACCGCTTTCACACTTGGTTCGACTGCCTGGTCCGATTACTCCCCGTTCCCCAGCTGGACTGTGTTCGGATTAATTTATTTGGATACGAAACCGTTTTTAGTGGACTCGGGTACGGTTTGCGTGTATGCACCCGAGTTTGGAAGACAATCATCCAAACGAATCGAACTCTGAAGTGAATCAAAATCAAAGTGTGCACCAAAAGTGCAAGTGTGAACACCCTAATATCTGCTTATTCTACTAACCTGAACCCTAACAGTCTACTAATGACAGTTAGTTGACATGTACTGTAGTTGCAAAGTTACTTCTAGTTAGTAGGATGTTTAAAGCAGATCATCGAAATGAACAGAAGAGATGTTTATTATTATCCTTCAGAAAGATGATTTATGAACTTATTTTGAACTTGCTTGATGTAAAGGAATCAAGACCTCCATAAGACACAGGGCTGCTCCTGGATGAAGGTTTATTACCTCGCCATTCTCTCTGCGCTCTGTCTGCACTTTGTGGGATCCTCCTGCGGTTTGGAGATCTTTTCTGCAGCAGCTATCGGGCAGCCTGAGAGACTGTGTGAAAACAGACATCAGAAGTGAGGAGTTAGTCTCCTCGTGGCCTCCTCTGGGCTGTTAGCTTTATTTTAATTGAATTCGAGCGCATTTAATAGTCATTCAATTACAAGGAATCCGTTTCTATGCCATAAACATCACACTGTTTTTATTGTCTACTTAAGTGTCGTTAACATTTTGTTTGGATTTTTCCTTTTTTCAAGTTAATGTCCAAAGTTTTCACAGCAAGCGCATCTCTAAATTAACATGTAAATCAGGGGTCCTGTTATGCTTTTTTACAGTTTCAATTTTCTTTAGTGTGTGTAATGTTGCTGTGTCACAATATTCTTCATTTAAATAATTCCCGCACAAGGCATAGTTAAAAATATAAAGAAAATAACAGTGGTGAGGCCTGGTTGAGTTAGTAATGTATTGAAGGTTGTGGTAAGGGGCGGGACATTTCCCAAAAATCCTTGAAGCGGTCGACCAATCACAACACACTGGTCCAGCTGATCAATCAGAGCACATTGTGCTTTTCAGAAGGAGGGGCTTCAAAGAGACAGGAACTAAACGGAGCGTTACTGACAGACTAGGAAGAGAAGTGCTGCAACAATGGAGAATGTGTGAAAAATAATGTGTTTTTTGAACATTCAAGCATTAAAACCTATTCTAGCAGGCCACAAAAACAAGACAAGTTATAATAGGGCATCTTTAAGGTGGTTTAAAGCATTGCAGCAGTGCAAAATAGAGTAATAATAATGCTATGATATTTTTTTGGGGGGTCAAATTCCCAATGTACTTTAGTCGACTGGTAACGTTATTATAAACAACATCATTTTCCCCCAGCGATCGTCTCCCCGCTGCGAAATATCAATACTAATTTGCTTACAATGAGAAAGGAAGTTTGTATAGAAATTAATAGTGTAATTTGAGTGAAAAATCAAGCCGTTTTCATTGCGCTCACCTTCTATGTGTGCTACGGTTGCTGTTGACGTGACCTCTTCCTGTACAGCCAGGGGTCGGACATTTAAGGACGTTTTCGTGCATGGCAAGGACTGTAAAAAGCAAAAGAATATAATATGAAACGTTTCAGATAAAGAAGAGAAATGACATGAAATATTTTCGAATTCCGAATTTAAGCTTCTACTGCGGCTGTTTTAACTTTTTAAGCTAAATAAAGTTTTCCATGTGATTCTTTGTAAATGGAAATTGTGTCTCCCTGCAAAAACATCACGACTACAAACACATTTTGATTACCATTTAAGAGACACACACTTATTGTTGAAGTCCTATCCAGTATCCTTAGCAACTTTTCACTATGTTCATAATTAGTTTGGAGGATGTGCCCGTCTATTTAGGCTGCATCCACTGGTCCTTTGATTTGCAGAATGCTGCCTCTGGTTTAGGAGTACATGCTTTCATATTGGAGAAAAAAAAAGGGAAAAAAACTTAATTACATTTTCTGTTCCTTTTGTCACATCACTGTTTAATGGCGAATGTTTGTTGTGCTACTCTCAAATGGAGAAAAGTTGTTTCCGGATTGCATTTTTAATTTGCATACCGCAGGAAATCAAACCTCAGTTGTGTTGACGGATGATTTGTTTTTTTTTTACTTTCAGCTTGCAGCATGGTTTCCACTGGAAGGCTCAAGATACGAAGTAAATACATGAAATGCGTTTATGTACATATTTTAGGGACAATTTTGACTAATTAAAATCTTGAAAAAGGATGCTTCTTATGTTTAATATATGTTTGTCATATTTATCGAATGTTTATCACATTCCCCGGAATAATTTTTCAAATTTTGGAGAAAAATTTGGCCAAGATTTTGACAACAAGTTAACAGCCAGTAAATTAGCTTTAAATGAGCTTCTGAATTAAAATGATCAAATAGTGAACAGTTTGGTAATGACACCTAAATAAACATAATATCATATCATGAGTATATTCAATATAAATGTGTGCTACAAAAATATCTAATAGTTATTTATTTTCTGTGATAGAAAATGCAATATTCTTCACTTTTTATATATATATATATATATATTTATATATATACACATATATATATATATATATATATGTGTGTGTGTAAATATATATGTATAATAATATAATATAATATATATATATATATATGTGTGTGTGTGTGTGTGTGTGTGTTAAATAAATAATAATTTTATATTTAATGGATGGTGGCTTTGCACCTTACTTAAAATAAATAATGTTTTTGTACTTTTTTTAACATAATTTTAATGTATATAGATTAGCTATTAGATTTTTCCAAAAAAAAGTTTATAATTTGGTTCTGATGTCAATTATTTTTAAATTTTTAAATTTTTACATCATCCATTAAATATAAAATATAAAATTATTCTTTATTTAACACACACACATATATCTATATATATATATATAGTATATATAGTGTGTATATATATATAGTGTGTGTATATAATTATATATATATATAGTGTGTGTATATATATATATATATATATATATATATATATATATATATATATAGATAGTGAAGAATCTTGCATTTTCTATCACAGAAAAGAAATAACTATTAGATATTTTTGTGTATATATTGAATATACTTCATGTCATGTCTGTGTGCAGAAATGTGCTGAATATAATAGAGGCTGGTTAGTTAAGCAGTCACCATGTAATCTTTTATCCCTCCCTATCTGTACAACTAAACCTTGATCATTAGTATGCATGAATATTTATGGGCTGAAAATGATCACAGTGTTGTTATCCCTAATTGTATTTGTTCTGTTTGTATTGTACTGCTGTGAAGGGAGGAAATGTGTCTAATGTCCTCAGGAAGTGATGCGTAACATGAGAACAGACTCACTCTCTGGGGGCACTCTGACTTTGTGGGGACATCCTGATAGACTCCGGTGATGAGGGTAGAGGCCTGTCACATGACCCGTCCCATCACAGCCCGGGGTCGGACATTTGATGTCTTTCTTTTCTGTCCGAGGGGAGTCTATAGTGCACACACACACACACACACACACACACACACACACACAATAAAAAAACAGTGCTCTTCAAGAATGCAGTAATAGTTCATCCCATCTCATGTAAGCTGAGGCGCATCCTGTAAAAGCATGTTGGGTATATGTGTTTTCATCCGTGACATTAGTTAAGGCTGCGGTCTTACGCAGGGCACCGATTTCTTAGCGTTGATCCATAGAGAGATTATCTTCAGAGATTACCCATTAAACAGCAGTCATCACAAGAACCAAAGTGCTTAAAGCTCACATCAGAGATACTTTACTAGGATTTATGACTTAATTTATGCTCATGGTAAAATATCTGGCTGATACCGATAAAAATCCAGCATTCCGTATTATGGAGATGTCATCAGAAGATTTTCTTCTAGTACTTGTACCTTTTTTTTTTTTTTTTTTTTTTTTTAATATAAAACATGTTGGTTATTTACTATTAAATATTTTCTAGCCAAAATGTTTTGAGCACTTAAGAGGATTTTATTTCTCTATCCCTCTGGGCTAGAATCTCTGTAAGTCTCTTTCTTCGTACATGTTGAATTTTAGTTTTATTGCAAAAACACATATACTATGAAATGGTGTAAAGCAGGTGTTTTCAAACTGGGCCGCAAGGGAGTGAGAGGGGCATGTGGAAAAGTCTAGAGAAAAAATGGTAAAAAAATAGTAAATAATAATAATAAAATTATTAAGTAAGTAAATAAATTAGATTAAAATAAATGGTAACACTTTATTTTACAGTGCCATTATTACATGTGGCTACATGTAGTTACTATAGTAATAACTATAAATTATGCATAATTATATGCAACTAACCTCAAACCAAACCAAATCCTATAATATAGTAAGTACATGTATTTTAAGCCACCTTAAGGGCTGAGAACCAAGTATTCATAACCGGTTCCGCTTTTAAAAAAGTGAACTGAATGACATTCGGTTCTGTTTGCGGTTCTCACACGTGAATCAATGGAAGCCCGTTTCCGCCACTGAAAAAAATAAATAAAAATAAGATTATTTTTATCTCACCATTCTGACTTTTTTGTGAGATATAAACTCGCAATTGCCAGTTATAAAGTCAGAATTGCGAGATATAAACTCACAATTGGGAGGAAAAAAAGTCATAATTGTGAGATAATAGTCAGAATTGCGTGATATAAACTCACAATTGGGAGAAAAAAAGTCATAATTGTGAGATAATAATCATAATTGCGTTGTATAAACTCACAATTGGGAGAAAAAAAGTCAGAATTGCAAGTTATAAAGTCAGACTTTTTTTATGACTCGCAATTGTGACTTTATATCACACAATTCTGAGTAAAAAAAAAAATCAGAATTGCGAGTTCATATCACAATTCTGTGAAAAAAAGTCACAATAATCTTTTTTTTTCAGTGGCAGAAACGGGCTTCCATACGAATCCTTCCACAAATGCTGATGAAAAACACTGATGAAATGGTGTCAAACTAAACCCACTACAACACTCAGGGTTTCCTGCAATACTTAACCTATTAGAAAGTACCGGTAAACAGACGGCGTAACCACTGTAGTCCAATCCCTCGACCATTGAATTAATGACTCTAATGAGTCGGTTCTTTTAAGCGAATCAAAAGCATATAAAGCGTGAAGTCTGACATAGAGCAAAGTCCAAGACCTGAATGAATGACTCTAATGAGTCGGTTCTTTTTAGTGAATCAAACACAGTCTAGTTCGACTCCTGATAGAATCACTCTTATGTTTCATTCCGACTTTAAAGAATTCGAAAATCAGTGAAAATGTGATCCTCACCTTTGCTGCTGTGGTACATGGTCCGAGCATCTATCTCCAGCATCCTCTGCTGCCTCCGATCATGGTTCATCTGCTCCAGGAGGAAGCGGTCCATGTCTTTGTAGGCACTGTGGATGACCTGTCTGTGTTCAGACTGCAGCACCATGGCCTGCTCTAGAAGACTGAGATTCAGTCGGGCCCGATCCAGCTCCAGACGTCTGGCCACCAGACCTGGACCCCAAACACCTCCTCGCTCCTCCATCCTGGGCGTCTGGAGCTCCTCCTCACTGTCGCTGAACTCTCTTACAGAGCCATATTCCTCCATAAAGTTCCCTGCACTGTTTCTGTTAATGTAAGCAGAAAGAGCGTCTTCGTGGAGCTGCTGACCTATTCGGAGTCTCTTTATAAGAGCATCGTCTGCAGGTGGACTGGGGCTGTGATGGATCCCGTTGACTTTCGTCAGGGACGGAGGAACACTCCATTCTTCCTCGTCTGCTTCTCTGTCTGGAGACAGGTGATAGCCGGCTCTGATCTCGTCCTGATTTTTGTCTTCAAAGTCCTGGCTGTGGTCCTCCTCTTCTTGCTCGTTCTGCTGTTCGGACATCTGAGCCGCCAGGTCTGGCGAACCCTCGCTCGTTTGTTCTGACCATGACAACAAGTGGTGAGACTTTGCGTTGTGATAGACAACGTCTTCCAGAACATCATTGCCATTGAGTTCCTCGTCTGAAACACAGAAGAACGGACGGATTAAATTGATGGATCATCGCTAAGAGCTTATTAGATGATTGTGTTTGGAAGTAAAAGACTAACAGATGGTTTTCATTCAGATCCTTCAAAATTACAAGTTGTGACAAATATAACAGCTTCAGTTTAGGGTTTTGAAAAAACGTGAAGGGAAACACAAAATATGTCTAACTAAAATGGATAGATAGATGAAAGAAAGAAAGAAAGAAAGAAAGAAAGAAAGGAGGAAAGCATTTCAAATGTGCTCAAATGAAAAAAAAAAGGATTTAATTTAACAATAATAAAACATGCAATATACAATTTTGTCAAGAAAACATTGACATTATGTATCCCGAGTGCATACATCATTTAGTTTCCATCCAAACATGAGATTATTAATTGAAATATATACATATCTCGACCTTAATAAAAAATAAATAACATATAAAAAATGTACAAATGTTTATATTTATAAATTAAATTAATATAAATATTATATAAATATATTAAAAAAAATGAAAATATGCCATCTGTTCAAGTTACGCAACTGTGTTTTATAAAGTGTGACTTGCTTAAAGAAATTGTTAAATGTACTGGAATTTTTTTTTTTCAAATGCACAATATAAGACCTCATGATATAAAGCTGTAAACGCTAATCAGAAAGAAGCATGATTTGCTGTACCACTGTACTACTTTTGATAAATCCATAAAGCTTATTTGACTGGGGTTTATGGGGTGAATAATTCCTTTTTTGAGCAATCTCAGACCTTTTATCCCTTAAAATCACCTTTAAACGACTCTTTGGAATCGCAGCAGACCCGATTATATTAAGTAATCGAGTCAATGATTAACAAAAGAAAACTATCAGCTGGATTGATTTACAATCCACAACTGATCTCTCTGAAACTTACCAACCAGGGTTAAAGCTCTTTGGGCGCTAGGGTTTAAAGTTCACAATACAGCGTAAGCATGAGATTCATCTATCCTCTTAGAGAGCCTTATGCCACCCTCCGAACCATATGCAGCCACTGAGTTGATTAGATATTAGAGCATTTTGGCTGCCGCCACATGCGGTTTCAGGGCTTCTAATGGGATCATACTGCCTTAACAAACAGTTGCTAGACTTAAAGAGCATATAAAGTAGTCCTGCTTTTAATCCCCCCAAAAACATCCCTAAATGGGGGATAGAGAGCTCAGTGGCATTTACAATCTCACCCGTCTCTTGCCAAAAATGGAAACCAGGCTTTGAGGGGTTAGAGTGTGCTTGCCGATTCGTTCGTACCATGCCAAACTCCGGCATAATGTCGCAGAGGTCTACATTGGCGCTGTATGAACGCAAAGGCATTATGCTAGAGCACAACCTAAATTTTGATTCTGTTTGTGCAGATAATTATAGTTTTTATGCATGCTGCTTGAGGAAAGGGTGGATAATCTCGTCCGTTTTTATTTTTGGAATTGAATGCATGTCGAATGTTATTGCACCGATTCTTGAGAGATGAAACGTCTTCCACACTTTCGATATGAATCAGAACATACAGAATGTTCTTTAAACAAATATACTATTTAGTTTTAGTAATATTTCCACTTACCCCAAATCACTTAGTACTTATTATAAGACAATCAGGATGAAGACTAACTTGCCTGATTTTATTAATATTATCATAATCTGAAAGGTGTGTATTTTTAAATAAATATTTTTATTTTATGAATATGTATTTTTTTAAATTAAAAAAAGCTATTTTTGCTATTTTTAAACAAATATGAATTTTTAATTAAATATATATTTATATTTTAAATAAAAAATATTTAAAAATACACCTTCAAAAATACATACCTTTCAGATTTTTTATGAAAATGTTAATAAAATCAGGTAAGTTTGGCTTCATCCTGAATGTTTTATTTTTCCATATGCTATGAAGCAACTCCAAATAAACAAAATGGCAAGAATACATCCGTGACTAAATGTGATTATTTTGTCAACACCATCAGATTTTCCGTGAGACGCAGCTGACATTTAAAAAGACGGAGCTGAAAATCAGTTTAAAACAGTTTGAAGTTGTGTATTTTAAATTAATATTTTTATTATACAAATATGCATATTTTACATAAAACTATATATTTTGGATAAAAATATTTAAAAAAAAAAGTGCAATATTTTTTGTTGCTATTTGTAATAGTAATATAGTAAATGTAATTATTTTTTAACTTTTAATTAAATAAATAAGTATATTTTAAATAAATAATTATTTTAAAAATAACATTCATTTAAAATATATATATATACCTTAAAAAATACACAGATTTCAGATTAAGTTAGTCTTCATCCTGAATGTCTTATTTTTCCATATGCTATAAAGCAATTCCAAATAAACAAAAGGGCTACAATACATCCGTGACTAGATGTGATTATTTTTCCAACACCATCAGATTTTCTGTGAGATGCCGCTGACATTTAAAAAGACGGAGCTGAAAATCAGTTTGAAGCCGTCTTGTGGTCTCAATTTATTCTTAATCATAGATGAATGCTCCATTTATTATAAATATCTGACATGCTACCACTCATGTTTGTATCTGACGGTGTTGACCTGTACGATAGAGAAGGAAAAACATTTTTTTCTTTCTGAGAAAATGGAAGAAGCAGGAAGTTGCAAGCTGAAGAGATTAGTCCATAAACTTCAACAATTTTAATTTCTGTTGCTCTTGCTCATTTTTTTGTCCCATATCTCAAGAATCAGTGCCCGTAACACAAAAACACGAAGCATCTGGACGGTCGAAACCAAAACGGAGCATGGATTCCACCGCAAACACACTTAAAAGCGTCCGATTTTCCTGATTTTGTCGCTTTTGTCAGCAGTTTGAGGTGTGAAAACCCAAAGCGGTCCAGCGCAGATGAAAAGTTCGCCAGTTATGCTAAGACACAATTAACAGAGCAGATGATTAGGAGTTCTCTGCCATCCAGATGGAGATACAGCCCTGACCAAAAAAAAAAAAAAAAAAAAAAAAAAACAGAACAGTGGGGGGAAAAAAAAAAAAAGACTGGAGCGAACAAGGGCGAAAAATGCTTGGATGCAGAGAGTGGTTTGTGTTTTGGAACAGGTGAATGGTTTATACTCCAGAATAACCATTACCATTGTGTGTATGGAGACCAGAAGCTTGGCTGGAGTCACACACACACACACACACACACACACACTCAACAGTACCAAATGGAAGCCTTACACCCCTTTAATTCCTCCCCTGCCTTTCCTTTTCCCTTTTTTCTCATGAAATTCACATACCCCTCTCGTCCCCCTACAGATCCATTAATTTCGCTACAGTCCCAGTCGTCATTCACTCCCAGTCACACCCCGCACATTATGTTTTTTAATTTTTTTTTTTTTCAGTAGCACTTCTTCAGTAGTGCACTTTGGCAAAACGCGAAGCAAACATGTTGCGAGACAGCAGGGAAATATGACAAATGAGATTTTCCTAATCATTCCGCAACTTCAGAACATAATATTAAAAACTCGGAGGAGGAGGAGGGAAAAGAAAAAGGTTATGATTATTATGGGTAATATGAAATCAGAGAAACAAATAAATTCCATTTCCAATGATGCTGTTCAATTTATTGAGCTATTTTGTTGTCCATTTAACAACCCACATGTGTCCAATAATGAGCCGCACACATTATGCCTAATTATGTATATTTGGGCTGCGTTCGATGGTCTAACAAAAGCTTTCGAAAGGGACAATTACGTTTGTTGCTTGGTTACATCGTTAAAAATATACCAAATAAGTGCAGATTATAGGGGTGTGGAGGTACACATGTAAAGCATGGGTATTGTTGCCAACATGCTCATAATTTGATTCATTAGGAAATGGCAGCATTTTGTTTCTAGAAAGGAGACTGCTTTAAAACGTAATATCGACTTTAACGTTTCCGTGCCTCCGTTGCCAAAAATGTTTTGTTGTTGGAGTGTATGATCACTCTCTTTTGTCAACGAGGCACAATATAATTTGGTGCATTCTATTCTCAGTTACCCTATTTGCATAATTATGCAAGCAACCACACTTGCTTATAAAAAAGCACTTTTCCAGGCTGCATAATCAACCCGGCGGCAGCTACTTTAACGCCGCCGAGTTTTTAATCCGGGTTTCAAAGTAGGAAATCGCATTAATCTGGACACCGGATGCGGGAAAAAACCCGGCTAGGAATTTTCTGACGGATCAACTTCCACGGGACCCGCGCGATAGACGAACGTGATGGACGAATAGATGGATGCGGTGAGGGCGGAGGGAGAGGAGGCGAAGGAGGAGGAGGAGGGAAACAAATATATGAATGCAACAGATGGTAGTTTAAAATTCAGCGTCAATTGTTCATCAAAACAGACAAAACAACAGGACATCTGTCTACCTGCTGGAGTGTCAGTGTTCCTGGGCGCGTCTTTGTCCTGAGCGCTTGCCAGGTCTTCCTCGCCGTCCCCCTCGCTGGGGCAGGGGCTGGGACTGTAGTGGCGGGGCTTCATCAGAAGCGATTTCCTCTTGTTGACTGGCGCCCCGCGGGCCCCTTCGGCGGCCGCCCGTTTTTTACCCGTGCCGAGATGCAAGCTGAAAGGAGAATACAGGGGTCATTTAATGGATTCGTCATCATGTCACAAATCAACATGTTAAACTGAGAGCGTGATTGGTCGAGGTACAAAGATCTAATGAATCTGACCCATGAGGTGGTGCAGGGCAGGTTTAGTGTTGTTTAGACACAGAGGATTCTTAAAGCTAAAAATGTTTTTTCAATGGTTCTTTTAGCAAAAAAACACTCTTGTTCTTGGTTATTGAGTTGGTATATGATTCTTCCGGGTAAACAACGTCCAATAATTGTTTCGAGGCTCTTCAGATCAGTGTTTTGGTTCTTTGTGGAACCTTTTAAGACAAATGCAGCTCATTAAAATGAGTTTGGGGTTTGCTTTTAATAAGCAAACGTATTTTAATGCATTAAATTGAGCAAAAGTGAAAGTAAAGACAGATTTCTATTTCAAATAAATGAATCTTTTTCACTTTCTTTTCATCGAAGAATCCTGAAAAAGCAGCACGGTTTCCACAGAAATATGAATAATAATAATAAATGTTTCTTGAGCAGCGTATTAGAATGATTTCTGAAGGATCACGTGACACTGAACACTGGAGTAATTCAGCTTTGCCTCACAGGAATTAAATGCATTTTAAAAAGATATTAAAATGAAACTCCGCTATTTTAAATTGTAATAACATTTCACAATTTTACTGTTTTTACTGCATTTTTTATTAAATAAATGCAGCCATGGTGCGCTTAAGAGACTTTTTTCATTACATTCAACATTAAAAACTTTTGAACAGTAATGTACGTGAACAGACATGACTAGATTCTCCTTTTCTCACATATTTACTATGAAGGTTGACTCTGTAAGCAATGACTGCGCTAATACTAGTAAAAATAAAATAGATAAGATTAACTGATTCCAGGGCTACAACTCAAGCTTAAGATGAGCAATCATCTTAAAAATCTGCGTTTATGCTACAAATTAAGTTCCTCTAACTCAATGTAGCTTGTTGGTTGAACTTATTCACTCAAAGTTGTCATTACTCAAAAAAATTGATCCAAACTCGTGTTATTTATTTATTTTTTTGTTGAGCCAACACATTATTGGTATATATAGTATTACTTTTCTTATAATTTACCCATAATGCTCTCTGATAAGATAGATAGAAGATAGAAATGGTTTCAAGTTAACATTAAATCAAAAACGTCTTTCTTACTTCACATTATTGGTCTTACAGTAAATGATATGTTGATACACATTATTCCGAAGACAAAAATATAATTCCACCTCTGACCCGACTTTCCATTTTAGCCTTCTTATTTTTCAGCCCCTCCCCTCCAACCACTTATAAGAGGCCACTTTTCACCATCCAATCAATTCCCGATGGATCAAGCCTCGCCCTACATTTTTGTCTCACTGCACATCCAGTTTCACACATAAAGTAAACTGGGTGGCGAGCATTTAATGCACTTTGAGGAAGCGAGTTTGTTACAAAACTCATCACAGCAGCATCTGAAATTCCCTGCAAGATGTGACTAAGAAAATCAGCATCGCAGATCCTCATGTGTGAACTTATGTGTGAACACAGAGTCCAAAACACTCAAGCATGAACTGGCTCATTATTTTCAATGAGAAATCTGTTGCTATTATCAGCTATCACACTGCATAATGATACAGCGAATAAAATGTTTGCTGTAGGCCAATATCATAAAATGGTAAGTGTAGACTTCGACACAAAGAAATGAACAAAACAACTTGCACTGCATTAATATGAAGGCAATTCATGCTGCTTAAAAAGACGCATGCAACACGCCATTAACAAAACTACATCGGCTCCAAAAAGCATTTGGACGCTTAAAGGTACACTATGTAACTTTTTGCCCCCTAACGGTTAAAAAAAACCGTTGTGTTTCGGCTCTAATGTTGTTTTATTCAGCGGATCTGTTACCATAACTTAAATAAATGCACGGTTGCAAGTTAAAAATTCTAGTTAAATCTTTTAAGTTGTTCTATTGACATAATAATGTTGATTATTATGACAACATGTAATTTAAACTCAAATTTCTGCGTTAATTGACTTTTTTTTTTTAAATTAAGTTGTAGTAACTTAATGAAATTGTCTAGATAACTTCGGAAATTAGGCGATGGATTTCTAGTTCCCAGGATGCTTTGCATAGAACTGGATGAGGAAAATAAATGCTGAAATTAAGTGTTAATTTATTTGTTTTTAGTGAAGAGAAAGACCTGTGGGTGTTTAATGCTGTTATGTTTGACATTTAAAAGAGTTTTGAGGTTTTTGTGGTTATCATTGTGCTGAAGAGGTAAACACTACATTGACTCTATAAGCAATAACGCTAGTGACAAGTAATATCTTACTTGTTCATTAAATATACTTGTTAAATAAGTTATGTTGGCGTTTGCTATGATAGCTGTTGATTTGAACTGAAATAGATAAGATTAACTGATTCCAGGGCTACAACTCTGGCAGTTGGAGTGACTTCATTTTTTTGAGTAATCAACTTAAGAATTTGTGTTTATGCTACAAATGATTAAGTTCCTCTAACTCAATGTAGCTTGTTGGTTGAACATATTCATTCAAAGTTGTCGTAACCTTTTTTAGACTGACAATCTCTGTCACGTTCTCTTTTAGACTCTCTTTGGTTTGGCATTTCTTTAAAACGAGTGATTCCCCAGAGGTTTGAGATTTAGTGGCTCCATGTCAACCTTTCTTCCTCGTTTTGACAACTAACCTATGCCACTCCACACAATACATGCATCAAAGTATCTTGAGCAACTTTTCTCCATTTGGGGATATGACAAGACACAAAAAGTGATGTATGGAAGGAATTTCCCGTGAAAACCACCCAGCTATGTCTAAAATATAAACACTTATAATACGCTTAACATAGTAAATCAGGGTAAACAAGTTTTGGAAGAAGGATTGATGAGGTATTGGCTCATTACTTAAATGTTCATTTTGAACAAAAACGGCACCTTTAAGTCATGTAAAACGTCAAAACAAGCGACATTTATTTTTAAGAGAGATGCACAAGTACACTTTTCAAGCAAAAGTTCTTCCAGTGGTAAACTAACTGACTTCATACATCAACTAAAAATCACCAAAACATTAGGTTATTCTTAAATGTGACTTAAGTGTCCAAAATCTGAAATCTTAAATGCAACTTTGACAACTGCACGTATGCTGTAGGGGCATCAAAAAAAGCCATAAACTGACACTCGGAAGCTAGTAGTGAACTCCAGCTTACCTGGGCGCCTCAGCGATGCAGTCAGGCAGAACTGCAAACAGAAAAAGAGAGAGAAAGAGTAAACACACATGTTTACATTTCCACCAGCGAGACCGGCCCCTCCAGCACCTGCCTGTGATCCTTCACACACCTCTCGCTTTAATGTCACACTCAGACGGACACAATGATGAAGGCTCCTGCTGACTCGGTGAGAGATGTTTATGTTGAGGATACCACTCTTCTGGCATACAAATCATCTTAAGCAAAAATCAGAAATAAACCTCCTCTATCTCTTTTTTTGGGACTCTGAAAATATGGCTATGGATAGCAGCAAAAAGGATGCAAATCCATACAAAACAAAAAGATGCAAATAAGGCTTCAGGAATTTTTTTTTTAACCACATTAGAGAGAATCTGGCCTTGTCCAGCGCCAGTTGACCCTATTTTTACTAGTGGCTTAACGGCATTTAGTCTTAGAAGAAAAAAAGGTCCTATATAGAACCTTATATAGGGTTCTTTCAGGCACTCATATAGAACCTTTTAAGGGTTTATGGATTTAGTTTTAATTATTAGCTTTAAAATTCAGGCAAGAACCCTAGGGTTCTATATAGAACCATATTAAACCTCTATTTTTAAGAGTGCACTAAACTCAATACATTACATCAAAGAGAGAAAGTCATTCAGGTTTGGAACAATGAAAAAATTGTAATTTTTATGTGATCCAGCCCTTTAAGGTCAGGCATTCTGGGTAATGTCTTTCTTATGAAGTAGGGCTGAATGTCAAACAGTTTATCATGTCTTTATGTCAATTGCCACATGTTAATTACTCTGTCGTTATCTAAAAGAAACTTTTGTTGATGCAACACAACGTAATCAGATTCAGTGCATATTAATATTATAACTACAAAATACATTAAAATGCATTATATTAAATAAAAATGCTATTAAAATACATTATTTTTTTCATTTATTATTTTTCATAACTAAACGTTTATATATTTAATATATATTGCATATTATATTTTTATTATATCATTATTTATTATTAGTAAACGATCAATCGCCATTAATCATATCCAAAACATAACATGTTTGTTTACATAATATGTGTGTGAATTATATATCTTATATATATATATATATATATATATATATATATATATATATATATATAAATAAATAATTACACACACATGCATGTATATATTTAACAAAATATATTATATTTATATATAAAATATTTATATATAATAAAAATTATATATATATATATATATATATATATATATATATATATATACACACACACACATGTAAATATTTCTTAAATATATAAATGTATGTGCATGTATTTATATATACATAAGATATACAATACACTCACACACACACATATATTATGTAAATTAAAAAAAAAAAAAAAAACTTTCATTTTGGATGTGATTAATCGTTTGACATCACTAATTATTATATGTTTCACCTGAATAAAACTAGCTAATTTATTAAAACTAATTTATATGTTTTAATAAAACTAATTTACTCTACTTAAAACTAATTTATATGTTCCAACATGATGCACTTTTTAGGTTTCCAGACAAACATTTTCATAGTTTTGTAGACTAAAAGAGAGGAAAGTTAAAACGAAAACTCTCTGACAGGAATGAATTGTTTCATATTTCATAAAGCATGTTTAGGATGCACAATATTTTCTCTTGGGGCAAAATTAGCAACTGATTACACGGTGTAAGACAATACACATGTGGATTTGCATAGGGGGGGAAAGCTGTATCACTTTACTAAACAGTGTTTAACAAAGACACATGATATATTCAAAGCCTCGCTGTGAACTTAGTCTCATGAGATGTACAGACAGACAGAGAGAGAGAGAGAGCGAGAGAGAGAGAGAGAGAGAGAAGGAATGTGTGTCAGTAGGAGAGAATATCTCATTCACAGCTTCACCTCAATCCCATGGTGAAGACTCAATAAAACACCATCATGAATTTTTACCGGCACATTAAAGGGCCAGGCGCACATGAGCGGTACAGTACGTGGCTCTAAACACTTGAATAATGATGTCCCCTGTCATGCTTTAGTCGCTCTTTCCATTCACGGCGCCCTCCTTAACTCGTTTGAAAGAATATTGCCACATAATGAAGTCACTGTCTCTGCATAATGCATCGCCGCGGCAACCGCACCTCTCTCCAGCTAAAGAGGATTAATATTAAAATTGACAGATCTGATGTGAGACCGTTAAACCAACACTTCAGATCAAATGTGCGTAGGAAAAGGGGGCGTGCGCACGCGAGCCTGTCAGGAGCCCGTCGCTGAGGCATTATGGGAAATGTGTTCACCTTGTTTATGTGAACTTTGTGCAGAGCAAATATAATGCATCCCTACATGTTTATACAAAGCAATAATGCATTCTAAATAGTGTTATGAGATCATGTTTCATAACAAGTGCATAAAATAAATATTATGTTGCAGAGGTAATGGGTTAGGCATCTTTACAATGATATGAAGCACTTTAACACTTAAAATGTAAAAAAAAAAAATGTGTGAATTTAAATTAAGCCAAAATTTAGTATGTTATTAAACTTTATAAAATGCTAAACAGATCATTAAAATATGTAAATATTTTTTTAATGCTAAGTTAAATTTTAAGCTAAAATTCTGTGCGTTATTAAACTTTATAAAATGCTAAACTGATGTTAATTAAAATATGTAAATAATTTATTTTAATGCTAAGTTAAATTTTAAGCTAAATTTCTGTATGTTATTAAACTTTATAAAATGCTAAACAGATGTTAATTAAAATATGTACATGAAAAAAATTATGTTCAGTTCAATTTTAAGCTAAAATTTTGTTTTATTAAACTTTATCAATCGCTAAACAAATGTTAATTAAAATATGTACATAAAAGTTGACATTTCTGACAATTTGAATATAAATTGCTGAGAATACTGTTCATATTTATATGAAGTAAAATATAAAAAATCAAGTAATATATACTTCATGTGAACCTTAAAATATTAATTCATTAAAAAAAAAAAGATTTATTAACCCAATAAAGAAAGATTGTTTTTGTCATAATAAATAATATTTTTACTTCACTAGATTTTATATATAAAACTTACTATAGGTTAGAGTTAGGCTTTGGTTTAGGGTTTGTTATTTGTAATTATGCATAATTCACTGTTATTACTTTAGTAATTAGTAAGTACATGTAGTAACGTGTAACTATGTCACCTTAAAATAAAGTGTTTTATTATATTATATTATATTCATTATAGATTTTGCATATTTTATTAAAGTTGTGAAGCAGTTACTCGTACCATCACATGTCTCGCTGCGATTCTCTTCACTGTCAGACTCCATCTGGAAATAAAAAAAAAAAAACAGAAAAAAAGTTAATAACAAATAGCAATTTTCAATTCCAGAGATTTATAATCCTGTTTAATAACTCATCTCAACAGGATCTCATCATCAGAGTGACAGCTAAGTTCCTGTCAGTTTAGGTTATTAATAAGCAAGCCAGATTAGTGTCATGCAAAGAGTTTATCACATCGCAAGCACTTCATTTGCAATTTCAGAAACATCCCAACTTTAGATCTTAAAAAAAAAAAAAAAGAATGAATACATTTAAAATTATAGGATTACAGTAAATAATAGTAGTAAAAAACCTAATCCAATCAGTTCTGTGATTCCTGGAGCGTGCAATGAGGCGTCAGCGCAAGAAATGAAAGGTCATTGAACTTTATGACAAATAAAAGAGGGGGAATTTCACGCAGCTCCATTACGTGCTTCATATTTTGGCTTGATTTAATTGACTTAGCATCGGCTCAAAACTAGAGCAACAAACTCCCAGCGCAGAGAACAGCCAGACAGGCCTTCACTTTTAAGAGGGTGAGACAGGGGGCGAGCGAAAATATAATAATGTAAAAACCAGTGACAAACAAAAGTAGTAGTGTGTGTGAGTGTGTTTAGACAAAAAGAGTTGTTAATACCGCTGCACCTACTCACTCTCCCTCTCTCTCTCTCTCTCTCTCTCTCGGTTTCTCTCTGCCAGCAGTGCCTTGCTGATCCCAAATAAAACCTATTAAATGTAATTATTCTGGGCTGATGGCGCTCTATAGCGGTCGGAGGGTCTGGTGAGCTCGGTGAGTCACTGGCTGGGCTGTTACTTCGCTTATAATGGGAAACATGACTCCTATCTCCCCTTCTCTCGGCTTGGCTGTTGTGATTGAAGCCACTGACCTGTCATACATTTATAATAGGGGGAGCAGGTGTGGCATTGATGGACCTTAATTTCCTTTAATAAACCTTTTATGTGGCCCACTCTTAATGCCACGCCGGCCCTCTCCCGGCTCCCGACGCGTAATAGCTTCATTACTTTTGATTACTGGGGGCCCCTATTGAGACAAACAACTCCCAAACACTATAGATTACATTCTGTAAAAACTAATGTACCTGATTAGTTCATTACACTCGCTCGCTCGTGTACACATAGATGCACGCTAACGCACGCAGCGCCAGAAGTGGCCCCGACGCTTCCGGACGGGCTTTTCTGAACACCTCTTGAAAGCTGAAACTATTAAAAACTAAGAGAGCCAGGTTTTGTTTCGTGATTTCTGTATTGTTTCGCCGCGAGAGTGAAAAGAACGCTTTTTATTAGGCCGGCGAGCACCGGGGGTTTATTTCAACAAAGGGTACGCAGATTTCGAGGGTTACGTAATTTGATATTTCGTATGTTCAGAGCGGAAACTTTGACATGAGGAGGGGAGGGCGAACGGGCGACAGCTGGCCACTAACAATCCCTTAAATTATACGTCACCACCTCACAAAACCAAACCATATGTCAATAAGAACCGTCGACCTCAGGTATCGGGTCAATTTCGACAGAATCTGCCAAAAACAAGTGCCAAACTTTGCATGCTTTACAATAATATACTTTTTTAATAAACCGCCTATCATCGTATTAAATAATATATTATGATTGAATATATTTTTATTAATTACATTTTTTTTTGCAGAGTGATGCAAATGAGTGTGCATCATTTAAATACAAAAATTTCACACACACACATAAAAATGATTTATACTAAAATATTAGAAAACTGATAGTTATGCACTTACAAAGGAAGTCGATAGGTTAAGCGAACATAGACGTTCGTTTTAAGTGCATTTCCATTGTGTCTGAAGTTCACACGGAACATTATGAGCAAAAAAATGACATAAAATAAAAATGATGGAAGTGCAAGTACTCAGAGAAATTTACTACATGTGTTTATGCATTCAAAAAACCTTTTTATGAATGCAACAGATGTTGCATTCAAGATGTGGCGCAGTACTTTTCTATTTTCATACTCCTAAATGATTATGTAACATGCAAATATACACATGAAAATATGAAATTAATTTGTTAGTCCACAAATTGATACATATGAACAAGAGTGTATAAACTACTGCAAGTGCACATGCAAGACTGAATCAATGGCCAATATATATATATATATATATCCTCTGCAGAAAGAATGACTAATTTTACCTTTGTTTGTTTGGCCTGTAATGAATAAGATGTTCTGCGAGGTCCCCACGGGCCGCTCCGGTTACTGCACACACGTTTCTTCAGCTGTTCTAAGATGTGAGTGTGACATTCATGCTCTGAGGGCAAAAAACGACAGAAGATGTCAGTGACAACTTAAATTACACTTGAGGTGTTTACAGTGTATTTTTGAACGTCTAGTGTGAAATCAATTTTTAAATCACAAATATGTCCTCAAGTGAAACCGTGACACAAAAAACTGCAGTTATAAGGACGTTTCTGATTCCTGAAAAACATTAAAAAGCAGTTTTTACTCTAAAAAGATACGTCTACCTGTTGAAAATCGCTATAACTCAATGCAGTCAGGTTGCTTTAGTCATATTAAATAATTCTTTTTGACATTTTTAGGTTGTGCACACTGGTTAAAGAGACAGCTCATTTTTAATTCACTTCCGCTCGGGTGACTACATTTAGGAGTTGTTTGAATAGAAACGCTATTCATGCTCTGAGAGGATAAAACTACAAAAGATATCAGGGGCAACTTGAATTGCACTCGAGATGAGGTGAGGTTCTTGAAAAACATTAAAAAGCTGTTTCTATCTGTTAGAAATCACTGTAACTCAATGCAGTCAAGTTGCTTTAGTCATATTAAATAGTAATGACTCGTAAATAATTTTTTAGGTACAGTGCGCACTGTTTAAAAAATTATTTTTATAAACATTTTTTCTTTTGTCAAGCCAACTTAAATAATTAATGTTGTTCAGTTAACATAATATTTTGAGTTTCTGTTGATTAAACCAATCGCCTTCATTGTATTAACTCAAATTTTTAATTTCAATGAACTCAAAATTTTAGGGCAAGAAGGTAACTTACTTTTTTTAAGTTAAACCAACAATTCTTTTTTACAGTATTGGACGACTACATGCAGGAATTGTTCGAACAGAAACGCTATTATAAGTCAATTTCTGACTCATGTAAACTTTAAAATATGCATTTTTTATCCTAAAAATCACTATAACTCAATGCAGTCGGGTTGTTTTAGTCGTATTAAATAATAACGACTCTTAAATGACTTTTTTTTTGGCATTTTTAGCTAAAAGTGCACACTGTTTAAAAAGTTATTTTTTAATTCCCTTCCGCTTGGGCGACTACATTTAGGAGTTGTTCGAACAGAAACTCTAACTGTGAGTGTTTCAAACGGTGCCGTTGAGAAACCTGGGAGCGAATTAACAGACAAGACCTCATGTGGCTTTCTTAACAAGATGCAAATTGATTGCTTGACAGAAATCAAATAGCTTGTGTGTAATTAATATGGTTAATCCGGGAAGAGTTTTGTGTGATTGCGCGCATCGGGACAATTTAAACGCTGCGCTACACAACGCCTGAGCTCCGCTATTGGTGAGCCATTCATGCCTGTTGGCTTTGAGAGAGAGAGAAAGAGAGAGCTTTGTGTTAATTATGGCTAAAAACTCCCAGCATCTTTTGCCCGGCGGCCCCCACCGCCGCACGAGCACAAGGGCCCGGGGACGAGGAGGGCCCCCCCCCCCTCATTAGCATAAGAAGAAAGACGGCCCACTCCTTGAGCGGCCCGTCATCTGCTGAATCATTATAAGGGGGTTTCTCTCTGCCCCTTCTGCGCGTCCCACTGAGGGCCGGGCCACTAATGTGCATGGCCTCGCGGTCTCCAAGGAGATAGTGCTTCCTGATGCGGCGTGCGTGTGTCGTCTGCGCGTGTGTATGCGGCTGCTGCACTTTGCCCTAACCCATCTGCTCTTTTTCTCAAAGCCCCGTGTGAGCCGAATGAGAGAGTTGCACTTTACAGCCTCTAAACATCAATGGGCGTGATTTGTTTTAAATAACCGACACGGCGACCCTTAAAAAAATACATACAAAGAAGATTAATGTTAACATGCACAAATGAGGGAAAAAAAAAAAAAAAAAAAAAAAAAAAAAGAATGACAATTTCTGGTCAAAACAGAAACGTGCACGCTATCATTAAGGCCGAGCACACAATGTTAGTGCATTTCTAGTCTTTAACACATGAATGCTAACATCACCAAAAATAAGACAAACAAACAGACAGCAACACAATGCATATGGTAATTACGTTTGTTATCAGCATCACAATCGCTCATCGGATTTTACCGCTCGAGGGACGACTGCTGGTAATCAAACCTCAAATCATCTTTATCTTTATAACCACACGCACAGAAATACTAGTCCAGGATAAATTGCGAGTTACGCGACAATATTTGGGGTGTCCTGTTGAGTGCCACAGAAAATATATTTAGGAAAAACAAACGTGCATTGAGAATTATGCACTTACTATGGAAGTCTATGGGGCAAGTGTACAAACTAGTACCGTTAAACAATTAATCGCGATTAATCGCATCCAAAATAAAAGATTGTGTTTTCATGTGTGTGTACTGTGTATATTTATTATGTACATATAAATACACACTCATGTATATATTTAACAAATATTTACAAGTATATATACACACACACACACATATTATGTAAACTCAAACTTTTATGTTAGAAGCGATTAATCGCGATTAATCTAGTACTCGTACAAACTCAAATGCAAGTTGTTTTAACTTCTATTTTACAAAGAATTAACTTCTATTTAACTATTTCAAACCATTGTCGGTTATTAGTAACAAATTAGTAACAAAGTAAACCAGATTAGTGTCATGGAAGCAGGGTGATTATACTTCACTAAAACCCATAAAAAAATCAGGTTACACTATTTTAAGGAGTCTGTGTTATAATATTATAATTATATATTTAAGGACCGAGTAATAATAATTAACTACATGTACTTACTATACGGTTAGCTGCATAAATAAATAAATAAAGTGTTACCAAAAAACATAAGTGAAATAAAAAATAACAATAAATATAATAATTTATTCTAACTAAATAACTAAAACTAAAACTAAAAAAACCTAATCAAATTGGCAAAAAATTTTGTTATACAAACACTATTATTTTGGATGCTAGATTTCAGAATTATGAAAATTTTATATTTTTTAAATAATAGCAGTAAAAAAAAAACCTAATTAAAACTGATGGTTAAAAAAATAAATTAACTAAATTTAAAAAAAAAAAAAGTTTATACAGCATGCAAAGATTGTCCCATAGACTTAAGTGAGTGCATTTTTGCACAAACATTTTTTTTTTTATAAAGTTTTCTTAGTTAGTCGTCTAAACGATTTAACTTGCATTTCATTTGAATTTAACGTACAAATAACTTGCATGTAATCCAGAATACGCCTTTAGACTTTTCAGAAGTGGATTTCTATAAGCAAAACTGTCATTTTTGCATTAAACGCGCACACATACAAGTGCTCTCTCCACGGCATTACGATTTGTCTTTGTATCTCGACTTTGTAAAATGATAGAGGGTAAAAAGCAGAAAGAAATAAGCGTAAAAAACATTCGAAGCACACTCAGTGCCCTTGTCCTTCCTGAATGACTGTTATGATTAGATTGTACTTTCAGTGTAATTACGGAATAAGCACTATGTGGCACTAAACAATGAATAAATAAAGACCTCCAGCTCTATCTCCACCCAGATACCTCCCTCCCTCCCTTCTTCTCTCTCCTTCCAATCACCTTTCCCCGTTTTCTTCTCCCCTCTCTCTCTCTCTCTCTCGCTCCATATCACCTGTCTCGCTAGTATCGCACATAGAGAGTTATGAAGACACAGGATCTCATGGCAAGGTCACCCGCTCTCTTTCTATCTCTCTCTCTCTTCCCCTTTTTGTTCGTCTGTAGCATCTGGCTGGAAAAGGGTTAAGCCAGGAATGGATTTAATTATGGAATGAATGGAATCACAATGCGCCTGCAGCAAGTTTGTGCCTCCTTATTTATTAAAGCTGCTGATGGTCCAGGTTTGATGAGCCACTTCGGGCATAATTGAGTCATCATACAAAGAGGGTTCCACGCATTCAGAGAGGTTTTATCAGCTGCAAACAGACCTGATTACTGGCAATTACACTCTGATCTAGGAGGATGGTGGTGGGGGGGCGGGAGGGGTAACTTGTGTGTTTATAGTTTACCCCAGGAATAATTTCCACATTCATTTTACATGCTAAGTGTTTTTCTGTCGCGGCGTAATAAAGCGCAAAGCGAGAGATAGCGGCGTTTTACTTTCATTTTCCCCCTGCGCTGAATGTCTTACTGTAACCGAAAAAAGGGGAAAAAAGGAAGAAAATAATCGCGATTGAATGTGCGTCGGCAGGGCGGTTGGGGGGTTTGTTTACATGCTTTTTTGAAATAAAAAAGCATGCGGAGGTGTGAAGCAAACATTGACATGTGTCTGAACTGGGTGGAGTTGAGCACAATATAGCTTTGATAGTTTTTACACCGTTTACTTCAATGGAAATTAATTACATGCACATCAAAGATTCCGCCGAAACAAGATTGATCAAATCTAAGAAATAAATAAAAAATATCCACAATGATAAAAAGCACAGATCAGTCACTATATAGGCCTTCAGCCTAAAAACAAAGGAAGAAAGATGGAAAGAAAAGGGACGCTTGAGATTAGAAGGGGCGGGTGTGTGTAAACGCGAGATATCAGTCTCCATGTAGTTCATGCCAGAGACTTTAAACTGTGAAATCTGAGAACTCAAAAGCTGCTATTTTAACTTCTGTTAGCTCCTGGAATATGAGGCTATGTTTTCTTTCTAGGGCAAGCATAATTAGTTTCAGTATAATTACCTTAAAGTGCATCATCTGTCCCTAGGTCTAATGTGGGAGTAACTTCAAAGATACACTTGTTTCCAACTGTTTAAAGCATTTCTCATCTGATAAATTATTCTATGAGAAATCTGCCAGCAAACACAGATGATTAAAAAAAAAAAAGGTTGTTTGCAATGGAAACAGGCGTTGGCAGAGCTCAAAACTTCAAATTAAAGCTGGTGCAAAGAACTCTGCAAAATTGACCAAATAAAATAAAAATAAATAAATAAATAAACTTTTCGAGAAGAAATTTGCTAGCAAAAATTCTTGATTTTTTTTTTATATTTATAATTTTTTAATATATATATATATATATACTGTATATATATATATAAAATGTCAATTAATTATATAATATATGTCAAATTTATTTTTCAAAAAAAAATTGCCATTTGCCAGCAAACACACATGATAAATGTAGTTTGCAATAGAAAAAATTCATTATAATACATAATAATATTATAATAAATTATGTATAATAACTATTATATATATTAGCGCTGTCAAATTGTTTAATTACTTCTAACATAAAAGTTTGTTTAAATAATATATGTGTGTATACACACACACATGCATATTATATATATATATATATATATAATGTAAACAAACTTTTATATTAGATGTGATTAATCGCGATTAATCGCAATTAATCGATTTGACAGCACAAATATTCAGTGCTTAGCTTCTTTCAAATAAAGTTATATTCGGCTCATTATTGAGTGAAGACAAAGACAGAAATTTTAAAACCCTACATATAAAAAAAACTGCTCCAGAAGAGCTAAAAAAATATTGTCAGGCACTTTTGACAAAGTTAGATGGCCAATTCTCCTACTGAAGCTCCTTTAAAGTAAAGTCCCATTTGCAGAGAGAGAGAGAGAGATACTTCATTAAAGTCTAGTAAAAGACCCAGTTTAGGGACACAAATATATTTCAGGAAGGTTACTGAGCGATGCAAACTTATTTATTTATGCTAACAACAGTGTTGCATTGTCTCCACATCTTCAATTCAAAGGCTGACCTATCGCTTCCCTTAATGTGGTTTGGGGAAGCATAAAAGGGCATCCGAGACAAAAATGAGATGCCACAATCGAGGCCAGGTGTTAGCAGGGACAACTTCCACGCCCGTTCTCCGTTATCAGCACGCACTGATCCGGCCCATTGTTTCAGGACGGGAAGGTATCTCAATAGAGAGGACGCATGAGTACTACCAGGTGGTCGGCAATTTGTTGAAGCCGTGGCTACCATTTGAGCTAAATCCTGGAGCACAAAAGGCAGGTCTCCAGGCTCTGAAGCCCTTGGGTTAAAAAAAAATTGGAAAAAGAGAAAGGGGGGGAAGTATATCACGGGCAGGGCTTGAAAGGAGAAGACCCTTTAAACTCCTGATTCCTAATAAGATTGAAATGAACAGCTCGCATGGCAGCTGTACTTTTCCCAGGGTTAATTACCTTTCACTGCACTTGCCTAATGAGTCAGCTGTTCCTGTCATTAAACAACTCCACTTCACCATGGCTTCTTCATCCTCCACAAACACTGTCCCTCCTGTTTGCTCACTTGTTCCAGCAGCGTGTGAGACGGAGACAGAAAAAGGGAAAGGTTGCCCTTCATGGCATATGTTTGGAAACTGGCGGTCACTGACAGTGTTGAGCTCTGATTATGAAATTGAACCCCAAAACAATCTGGCAACGCAAGCGAGGGGGAAATCACACTTGAAATTTGGATTCACGTCACATAAATTGCTTTCTTCAAAATTTAAAGTTACTTTTTCCCAAAACACTAGTGATTCCCAACCTGAGAAGTGCAGAATAAAGTAACTTCAACATTTTGTGGCTGCCAATGGAATAATAATAAAAAAAAAACTTATAAAAAAGTTGTAGAATTATAATAATATCCATTAAAAGAAATGACAATACATGATAATAATAATAAAATATTAACATATTAAAACAACAGCTAATTGTTATTAATGTCATTATTTCAGTTCATTTTTATAGGGACAAAAAATCTGTAAAGTTTTATACACGTATGTGCCAATTTATAATAAGTATCAATTTAAAAACTTCTCACTTTGGATAAAAGCGTCTGCCAAATGAATAAAAAAATGTAAAAATTTAATTGAAATAATAATAAATTATAATATTAAAAATAATAGACTAAAAATACTACTAATTGTGTTTAATGTCATTATTTCAGTTCCTTTATTAGGACAAAAATATAATAATAAAGTTAATAATAATGTGTCACAATGTGTAAAGTTTTGCACTTGATTCTATACTATTATATACTATTTATAATTACAATATAATTAATTATAACTGTATCCATTCAAAATAGATAAATATATGTGAATATACGTGTTACTTTGAATAATAGTATAAATTTAATAAAAATGAATCGATTAAAACTGCAACTAATTGTGATTAATGTCATTATTTTAGTTCCACTATGAGGACAAAAGTTTTACTCAAAGTGAACATATGCACTACTTAACTTGTATTTGTAGCTTTAATAATATTACTGATGATTATTAATGCTAAATATTCCGTATTAACGTATTAATGAACACAGATGAGGCTTATTAAAGGGATTCTTTGGGGTCCATGTGACAAAAAAACACAGAAATATGTGACACTTCGCCTCATAACACACAAGCGGAGTCGAACAAACTGACATCTTCAACCCAAACGGTGTCAAATCCCTATATAAACCAAAGCGAGCAGGTCTATAACACGGTGGAAAGTCCTCTTTGGCATCTAAACAGACACGAGCACCACAGAGCTCTGCTTCAGCACATCTCCGCCTGTGCTGTCATCATTTCAGGAAGATGCGGCGCATGCAGGCTGGATACTGCAGCTCAGGCTGTTCGGGGAGTTTTAAGTGATTTTTGCCAGTGTGTGGCGAAATCCCCAGGCCACCTGGATTACAAACTCTAGTCCTTTAACTCATGCCAGTCTAAATCCATGTTAACTCGGATTTACCTCTGGCATAGGAATTCCCAGTCCGAGTAAGCTTTGTTTGGAAAGAGTTGCGCCTAAGTATTTTATGCATTAAAAAGAGGACTAGTGGGGAATTCTGATTTAACTAATATCCAAAAGGGCTGAGGGATCAGGATCACGGATTTATGAAGTCTCATTCTGTAATCTTCTAATAAACAGAATGGATGCGCGCACACTTTCGTCATAAACTTGTTTTTACAACTTGCTTACAATGAATTATGTCTATTGTCTGTAAACTCGAAGGACATTTGCAAACATTTCCGTAATTGCCTTATTTTGTCCTAATAAATACAATGCTTGTGTTAGCGTAAGTGTAGAACAACAGCAAACAAATACACTTTTAAAGCTAATATACATGTGTGTGTATACTACAATTTACTAATTACTATATGTAACTCTACAACCTAATATGAAAAACTTTTTGTATTTTTAGAATAAAAAAAAATTATAAAAATTATATATATTTCTTTGTTGAATATACCAATTCTTTTTCCAAATAAAAACATCCCAAAATGTCCCAAAAGGGAAGTTAGGGACAAGCTAAGCAAACTTGCGCTCACACACACACGGTGTCACTCACACACACACACACACGCAGTCACTCACACACACACACACACACACACACACACACACACGGTGTCACTCACTCACACACACACACGCGCACACACACACACACAGTGTCACTCACACACACACACACACAGATCCTCTCACACACACACACTCACTAACAAATACACTCTTGCACACACACACACTCACTCTCTCTCTCTCACACCCTCATACATACACCCGCGTACACACACACACACTCACTCACTCACAAATACACACACACACTCATTTACTCACACACACACACACACTCATTTACTCACACACACACACACACTCATTTACTCACACACACACACACGCGCACACTCACTCACTCACAAATACACACACACACTCATTTACTCACACACACTCACAAATACACACACTCTCTCTCACATACACACACACACACACTTACTCACACACACACACACACTCACTCACAAACACACACACTCTCTCTCACATACACACACACACACACACACACTCAATTACTCACACACACACCCTCTCTCACATACACACACACACACTCATACACACAATCTCTCACACACACTCACTCACACTCTCTCACTCACACACAAACACACTCTCTCTCACATATACACACACACACACACTCACACACACACTCTCTCACTCTCACACACACACATGTGACCCTACAGTGAGGTCACACTATTTTCTACTTATAAGGTCAAAAAAGCAACATTATGAGTTTAAAACAAGCTTGCCAGACCAGCAGATGGAACTTCAGCATGATTATATGCATCAGTAAAATGAATAATCTTTAAGGAAATGTAAATTTGACTTAAACCCCAGGATTTAATAAAGAGGATGGACTCTGAACACTCTTAACCCATATTCTCATATCTTTCAAAGGACCAAATGTTCAATAAAAAAGTACTTCGTGAATTAAAGTTGTTTCAGTTTCCAGATTTCAAACTCTCTGCTTTCGCGCTTATCAGATTGTGACTGACCACAACTTTAGATATTACAGAAGCATACGTTTATTTAAGCCGTGTCGCAAACTAAAAAATATTAATTTACGACAGTTTTGCATTTATGCTATTTCAAACATTTTTTGTCAATCTCACTATTTTACATTTAAAATGACATTTAAAATGACCAAATGCAACAAATTTTAAGAAAAAAATCAAAAAGTGGTAAGCATGAAATATCTATATTTTAAACAAATATATATATATATAACCACATTATTAAAAGCAACCGTGCATAAGCAAACTTTGAGAAAAAGCGGAAAATCAACCTCCGATTCAACAGTCATCCTGAAATAATCATGTAGCGTAAACTCCACTAAATCAGCAGACAAGCTTTTCTGGCTTTTGACTTGCATCTACATGAGTTTTCACCGCAATACACGCAACAGCCACGCTTCCCAAAGCAGAACCAAACAAAAACTACCAGCTCCCAAATGACCAAGCCTCACAGCTGAAGACAAAAGTAAAGTGTGCATACGGAAAGACAAACAATGTATTAATTACAGTGAAGAGTTTCATCCATGGAAGAGAGTCTCAACTCCGCTTCCAGGAGCATCACCCCTCTCAGACACGACCCTGGAAATGACAGCTTACAAAAAGCACTGCACTTGTCTTGATGCATTTCACAGATCAAGCCCTCCATCCAGCCAAGCATCTTTCTCACACCCTTCCCTCTCTTTCTCTTAACAAACACAGACGTGCAGACGGACACAAACACAGTCAGCGGGGCAGTGAAGGGCCACCTGACTTACCACATCCACGCTAGCTTTTCACAGCGACATGAAAGGTGTTGTTAGTGGAGAGCAGAGGAGGTGGGGTCGGGGTTACGCCGTGTCTTGCTGTTGTGTCGCGTGGCGAGAGGGGAAAGCGAGTGCTTTGGGTCTCTATCCCCCCGCTCGCCCCCCTTCAGCCTTTGTGTCATTCATTTAACCACCAATCTCATTAGGCAGCGACGCACAATGGGCTGAACTATTTTCACTATAAATATACCACATGGTGACCCTCAAGGTATAACTTATGAAGGACTGTCTAATCTCATAAAAGATAGATTAAAAAAGGGGTGTTCAAGCAAAGGTCAAAAAAGAAATTAATAAATAAAGATCTGAACGCTTTCATATACGAACTTAAATAAAACATCGCTTTGTGTCTTAACATGTCGTTAGCTAGTAAATGAATGCAATTTAATAGTTACAAAAAATGCACAAAGCATATATTTTATTTAAATATGAAACTATTCATTATGTATTAAAAATTTTAATATTCTTGTGCATTTTTTTCTATTGTATTTTTAGTTATTTAATCACTTTATTTATACTGTGATCATGACTAAAAATTAGTAAAAAAATTTCTTTATCCAAAAATTATCGAGCGCATTGCCAATATCACTCTTCAAAACAAAAAGAAATGTGTTTAAAAATCAAAGCAATGTAAATATAAAGTGAAAGAATTATGATTTTAATGATTCTATTAATGAAAAAAATATTTCCTTAATTTTTCTGCCATGAGCATGCCTAAATACGCGACAATTTATTTTATTATTATTACTCCAGATTTTTGGAAAAAATGATAAAGGGCATTTTCTTTTGTATGTTTACTTATTTAATCACTTTATTTATACTGTGACCATGACTAAAAATTTGTAAAAAAATCTTTATCAAAAAATTATAGAGTGCATTGCCAATATCACTATTCAAAACAAAAAGAAAAGCTAAATCAAAGCTATGTAAATATAAAACATTAATAGTTAAAATATAGAAAAATTAAATATTAAAAAAGCATGCATCTATTATTATGATTATTTAATATTAATATTTCTGCTGTGACTATGACTAAAAAAAATAAATAAATAAAAATTCAAAATAGAAAAAAATTCAATCACTACAGTACTTTAGGAGGAAAAATGCTAAAGAATACTAAAAATGCTAAATGCCAATATCGCTCTTCAAAACAAACAGAAGTGTGTTTTAATATCAGAGCGACATTTAGTAATGTTACACAGTGTCCTTCTGACTCCAAATTATCTTTCTACTCATAATTCCATGTAAAATGCATTAAGGTGGGACTCACACCAGTGGCAGCTGTCCATAATCAGCAGGGACATGTCTATTGGCTAACTTGACCCATGTCAGTCGACAAAACAAACAGACACACACACACACACACACACCATTATAAAAAAAAAAAAGATTTCTAAAGCATAGGACTTGCCGAGCGAGGTCACTGGAGATTTTCCAGACAAACGCAATCCGGAGGGGTGGTGGATGGTGTGTGTGTGTGTGTGTGTGGTGAAGGGGTGGTGGATGGTGTGGTTAAAGGCGGGAGGGGGGGGGGGGGTGGAAGAATAAAAAAGGACAGGCTTAGAATCTCATTTTACCAGACCGCACACAATCTGGGCTCCCACTGAACTATCTCTGCCTGACCGCTTTCTATTTATCCCTTATCAGTGTTTACCAACCGCTACTTCTCTTTCATTCATACTGTGCGGCAGTTCTCTTACTATCAGTCAACAGCTGACACCATGGAACAGCCTCAAAGGCATAGGAAAGGATCAAAACTGAACCAAAGCTGTTTAAACAATACAACAGAGGAAATAAATTCATAAATCCTAATTCTTCCCAACCCACAAGGGTGCAGGCAGATCCTTTATAGTTAGGCCAACAAACACACCCGCAGCCAATGAGGTAACACTGCTATCAAGGTAGATGCTGAAATATATTCAGAGGGGAAAAAAAGTGTCAAAAAAGACCCATGTAATTTTAATTACACAACATGGCTCGCTGCCTTCACTTTTATATTTACTTCTATTTTTGCCTGAGTACAAATTGATCTTCATGCTGGATTTTTTTTCCCACATTCAGTTATCTGTCACATGAAAGATATCCGTCTAAAGATTCATTTGATGCATCTCTTAAATCTCTCACAAACGCTCAAGCCAATCAGACGGAGACGATTCCGTGCCTTTTGTTTTCATTTACACATTTTCAGTTAATTGCGAATATAATTCCGGAGTCATCGCATCAAACGGTCGGCGCTAAAAATCAAACGTTGCTCTATTGTGTGTAATCTTCCTGCCATGCTCCTGATTTCACTTGCATTTCTCCAACACACACACACACACACACACACACAGCGCTCTGTTTTCCTGGACTACTGTTCAAAAGTTAAGTAATTAATTACATTCAGTCTATCACCAGCTGCTCCACAGCAGATGGAACATTTTTAAAACCTTGTTGAATTAAACCCACAAAATTCATTTGCCTGGATTAACCAAGTGAAGTTTGTGCATGGATGGCTTTGTGCAAGAGGTTGAGGGGGAAAAAACAGGTAACAAGATGTTACACGGGTACACAATTACCTCGTGAACACGCATCTCTTGATTTGCGGGGCTAAAATGCCATTCACCTGGCGGCGTGTTGATGTTTAGCACTACGAAGTTGAACCCGAATGTTAATTCGAGTCGTACTAGTAGCTTTACCCGTGGTCTGATGTTTTCTAACAGCCGAGTAGGCGTAAACGAGAGGGTCAAAAGGTCATGAAGGTTAAAGCCCAACCCGGATGACCTTCAACAAAGCTGAGGAGGAGAGTCTGTTCAGGACCAGCACCATGGACAGTTCCCTGATCTCTCACACGACAGGATGAAACCGTTGCGAGCCTGTAATGAGCCTGACATTTACAGATAAAACATCATTCGGCTTGCTTAAGCCACACGCAATTCTTTGCTTTAGTAGCAGCGAATGACAAAACTAACAGTTCAAAAGAATTGGTTATGTTTGTATACAAAATATACTTGTACTTTAGCACAAAAGTATTGATTTCTACTACTAAAACAACTGTTTTTTTGATAAAACGTCCTGTTAGATTAACAAAATAATGACGCTATCAACAAAACATCACTTTATGAAGATTGTTTTAATGCAATAATACATATAAAGCAATGTATTAACCACATGATTCATCTGTTACACATATTTTATTACATTTTAGACAAACTATGGATGTGTTTTAAGTATATTATGTGGCCTGAAAACTATTGTATTGAACATCGACAGCAACAGAAAATATCAATAGAAAATGAACCTGTTGATATGAAAATTCAGCTGCTCTATCAACCGCTTTATAAAAGGCAATCGCAATGACGCTAACAACTGATTTCTAAGAACGCACAGATACTGAAAGTTTCAGCTCATCTAAAATATTAAAGTCTGTTTTATCCATGACTCTATGAACATTGATCTGAGCTTGCTTTCCAGGTGGCAACTGCTAAAAACTAAATGGAAACCAAACGGCGTACGACCTAAAGACAGCAGACTGGAGGCAGCGCGAACGCAGACCGAAGCCTGAAAGTTTGAGATGAAAGACAGGAAGGGCTGTGTGTGCTCAGCTGCTGTATACCGAAAGCCCAAGCTTTGTGCTAACACACAATGCTAACATGTCTAAGACTCACTTAAACCCTCCGGCACACGCGCAGGGACTTTAATTTAGGTAGACAACATCTACTGTTATCTCTGTGATCGGAAAATAGGTCATTCTTCTTCAAATACACAGTTTGAGCCGTCTAATCTGCCCTCGCGCTCTCCGAATCCTAGAGAGATCCGAAGTCGCTTTCGGTGAACAATACAGCTAATCTTAAAAAAGTCACAAATAAATAAAACGACACGATAAAGTCAAACGCAACTATATTTTATTTTAAAAACAAAATGCATCTATTTTTAAAACGTCAACTAAAATGTTACAGTGCAAATTCTAAATTCTAAATTGTCATTCAAAACTTTTCTTTTGTACTAAGCTGTCAACAGCAACACATCCTGTCAGTTCAAAGACAAACAGCTCGATTTGATACCCAAACAAACCGACCACAACCGGCTACAGCTACTGTCACATCACACACACACACACACACACACAAAAAACGAGCGGAACACCAACCTACTTGACTGATGCTGAAAGTTAGCTGCGGATTCTGTGGTCCCTGCTCGGCTGATGCTCTAGCGCTGGAGCCGGTAGCTTTTGAAAGGTAGTCCCCAGGAATATGACACACTATGTCTGTGACAGCCCCGAGATAAGCACCTGCGTTCTGCTCTCTTTCTACGTCACACCTCCCTATTCACAAGCTCTCAATATGATGCACATTTGCACATCAACAGCAACCCCTCCACTACCACACACACACACACACACACACACACTTCACTCCACTCCCACATCCGCAAAACATAAAATCCGGCGCACAGAGGGGAGGAACAGACAATTTTTTTTTCTCTTCCATCACTCTCCACATGCACACACTGATTTATCCTGTTTTTCCCAACATGTGCATGCAGGTGCGTGCTTGCGTGGAATTGCGCCCCCCCCCCCTCCTTGCTTTAAAAAAACGAAACTTTCATGCATATATTGTTGTGATGAGCGTTTGGGCATATGTCCTTCCAAACACCCCCCACCCCACCCCCTTTACCCCATCCCACTCCACCCACAATCTCTCCTCCCCCCATATCAGTTACCATGCAAATGAGATGGAATGTCAGCCTTCGGTAGCAGATGGTCAGAGATGATAACAATGGCTCAACAGACCAGTTCCAATGTCTGCCACTTTATTGCTACGGAAACAACAAGCAGAAGTATATGTAATGAGAGGTCGGCCTGGTGGATGTTTTTTCCTTATTTGCACTCCATGCCCTTTCTGAAAATGAGTCTTACCCCGATTTTATGCTATTATGAATTGCTGCCGGATCATTCCGTGAAACTGATGAGGTGATTTTTAATGCTAATTTTGTGAGATTAAAAATATTACGCAGATAAATGATGTGTTTTAGTGTTGGCGTGAAATGGAAGTTATTATTGTGACACATTCGGCTTCTCAAAAAAGAAAAACGTAGGGCGGGACTTGATTTTATCCATTGGGAACTGATTGGTTCGTTGTGGTTTGCTATTGGTCAATCTCATGTGATTGACAGGTTGTCCCGCCCTCACGCTCATCAGAGAAGAGAGGAGATGGTGCGGCAAGAGGGAGGGGAAGTTATTTTGACTAAAAATTACGAGAAATTAATTAAAAAAAAATTAATGATGTGCATTTAAATGGTCAATTTTGAATTCATAGTGACTTTAAGATCAAATTTAATATATATATATATATATATATATATATATATATATATATATATATATATATATACACAAACATAATTACGCTTTCAGAGAGGTTGATGGTTACAGTTGATTTTACAAGCCTTCTGCAACTAAAAGGTGCTTCTTAGAATTAAAATCTAATGCTGATATTTCCAGCAGAGTTTCATGAGAAGTCGTAACAATTTGCTACAGATACCAAATTCCGACAAATTTGGGTTGCAAATATAAGTCCAAGCTAACCATAAAGCCCGAGCCCAACCCTTAAACCTCAAAATCAAGATTGTAATAAAAAATAAAAAAAACTATAAAAGTATGTTTTAGTATTATCCACATTGTACAATGTCATAAAGTTCCAACAAGTCCAACAAATAATTATGAGTTATCACACAAGTGCATATTTTGACAAATTGAAAACTTGAACATTATTAATAGTTCACGATTATTATTACACTTTTAAAAATAAAGGTTCCAAAAGTTGGTTTTGACAGTGATGTCATAGAAGAAGCATGTTTGGTTCCACAAAGAACCTTTCTAAAGTTCTAAAAAGAACCATTTTTTTCTTAGTGTAAAACATTTTAATAATCTAAAGAAACTTTTTCTGCTATAAAGAACCTTTTGTGGAATGGAAAGATTCTTCGCAGCTTTATTTTTAACATGGTTAACATTTTAAGATCAGTGGATAGAGATTATACTTTTATCATTTTTTCTTTAAATAAATAATTAAAAATGCAAAAGAGTTTGTTTGAAAATACGTATTTTTACTCTTTCATATTAATGTGTTAATAAATTGCATTGTACATAATTATGCTTTTAAATTTTTTTTTTTAGTTTTACAGTTGAATTTGACCTTACAAGACATTTAATGCTGATATTTATCAAAATTTTCAATGATCACATTTATTGTAATCCTATAGAAATCATGTAGCCCCGCCCCTTTTCCACACTGCGTTCTTTCTTCCGGTTCGCATTTCCACACCATGAAGGAAAGATCTTACGGATTTATGAATGAACGGCTCGTTTTAAAATTTGTTCTGACGTCTGCTTCAAACATTACAATGCTCGTGTTAACTTTCTTTAAGTCTATAATAAGTAAATCCACCTCACCAGCTAATGACTCTTCAACAGCGATGCCATAGAAATATACAGCGCTACCGCGAAAATGAAAGCTCAAACACGAAATTCTAAAGATGGCTGCATGCTATAAAACGTCTATAAAACAAATTGTCCCCTTCTGACAAACAACAATATGTACATATATATATATATATATATATATATATATAGAGAGAGAGAGAGAGAGAGAGAGAGAGAATTGTTTAAATAATGCATTATATGTTATCTAAAATCAAGCGAAGTGTCAGTTCTGGCAGGTCACGTCAGTCCAGCTCGCATCAGCTGACTCACGTCTACTTATAGGAATGCGACGCCTATCACAGCATCCATATACAAGCTCCTCAGTATTATCTGCACACATCGTGTTTCTCAGGAGCTAATTGCCCTCCTCCTTCCCCAGCTCCACCTGTCGTTAGTCAGGATTTGGCCTTCCAATTCCCCTGAATCAGACTAATTCTTGAACATGTGTACATGATAAATTATTGACATTAATGTTATCCACATATGTTGGTTCTATTCTGTTATACTGCTCTCCCTGGGAGTTCTTGCCCAGAACAGAACCACACCGACCAATACAAACTCTATGTAATTATCTATCGTATTTGACGATAGCGGTCCTGACAGAAATATATATGAATTCCACATAAATTGTTTCCATCAAAATGTGGAAATTTGATAATATATCAAGGATGTAGGGGGAAAAAAAATAAAATATAATAAATGAAATAAAATTTACTTGATTTTGACTGATACATTTAACACATAATAATATCCTAATATCCTTAAACCAGCCGTATCATACACAAATGTCACCCATTTTGTACTGTCGAATGACCCGGCATGTGGGTTTGATGTTGTTTGGTGACTTAGAGAAGCAGGACTAGTAATTACAGGAGTGATGAGGTGTAATTTCTCCCTGTAGACTATCACTTTTGAGAAAGGTTGGGTAAGGGGGGCAGCATTTACAGGGAGTGACAAAAAAGCCAGCGGCAATGATGTCACGGCACTCCTTCAGCGCGCTGACTTTTGTAAATACACGCGCGTGCAACCGTACACCCATCAGCGAGAGCAAACAGCGAGTGAGCCTTCAACAAATAGAGTCCGGATTACAATGACAAAGAGCGCCACACTTCTGGAGGGCGAGGAGAGGGTTTGAGGGGGGACGCCCATGGCCAAGTCCTCAAAATGAGTCAGGGGCCCACAAGATGCTCCCATCTGATGTGTCTCTGCATGTGTGCGTGCGCGCATATATTCTTGCCAAGACCCTTTCAACCCCCCCTTTCCTCGGGTTCAGAGAAAGCTCATATCTGTTTTGTTCTTCTCTCCAGAGGATAAGGCGCAAGCACAATGTCCGGCGAGTTTTTCATCAGCCGAGCGTGAATTTTGAGGAACAGAGACAGAAGGGCAAGTCATTACAAAAGGTTTGGCGGTTGATCTTGTTGTAGATTTCATTTGAAAGTCTAATTCCGCAACTGCTTTCGGGGAGGTTTGTCACTTCTATATGTGTGAGGGGACAGATTGCGTGGCCGTCGGACGCACTTACAACATTAAACTACATGTTTCTTTCCTCCATAATCTCCCGCGACACAAGTGAGGAGTTGTCGCTACAAGCGTCTTATTTAATGGAAAACCTGTCTCGGGTGTTCTCGAAGATCCAAAGGCTGGGCAATCTGATTTCGAGCGCGTTCGGTCAAGACGTTGCTGATCTCTCGTAATGTGGGGAGACAGCTGGCGAAAGAAAAGAACACGACACATAAATAAGTTTTAAAAGGGATCAACTTTTGTTACAACAGTCTTGATGAATCAAAACATCAGTGGACATGAAACAAAGTAAATCCTCGCACTTGAATATTCTGTTGTCGAAAGTATAATATTTAATGCTGCACATACTCTTCCGTCGAGGGCGTGCGGGCCAGAGCATCAGGAAGTGAATAAAAGTGCATTCTGGGTGTTTGATTTAGGGTTTTATAAAAAAAACAAGCCACAATAGGTGTATATTAGAGGGAAAATTAGAGCTAAAGTGGGCGAAATGAAATGACATGTCACACAAAGGTCTGCGTTTTTCAAAGTACACTGCATGTTTGGAGAAAATGTTTGATTGCGTTTATAAAAGTATCACACTGGGTCACACATAATGTCTAAAAGCTTTTTGCATTAGTCCGCCAATTATGTAAGCAAAGTTAAATGCATCTGGAACCTGTTGTTTACGTGCCTTAGTCAATCCTACACGCGCTGTGACGAATAACTCTATACTTTCGATAGAAATGCTTACTGTGCCACCTTTACTGCAGTATTTTAAAGACTCTTCCAAACATTTTGAGAGCTCAATTACAGAGCTCTAATCCAGTGTGCTCAAAAAATATGACAACAATGTGGACATATTTATTTGGCCTATTAGCACCTAATAGTTCATGAAAACGGAAAATTATGTTATTTACTCACCATCATGTTGTTCAAAACCAGTATGACTTTCTTTCTTGTGTGGTACACAAAAGGAGATTCACACTGCTCTGTTCCAACAGCTGAGGTATATAGTGATCAAGGGCTGTCAGGCTCTAAAAAGGACAAAATTGCACCATAAAAGTAATATTTATGACTCATATATTGTATTTCAAGTCATATTATAGCTTGGTGTGAGAAATTATTCCATCATATTCCATCGTCCATCATACTTGCCAAATTTAATTGATGCTTCTGTATATTCATATTTAACGCGTTGTGATTGGCTACAAGACACGTGAGAACCAATGTCATCATTTATGTCAAACCTATAATGATGTAAAAATGTAAGAACAGAACAGTTTTAGATTTTCAGTGAATACGTTTTTAAATTTCTGTCTGTTCCAAACAACAAAACTATTTTATGGTTTCAAGATGTGAAACATCAATTTTTTGACGTTCTTAAATAATGATCCTAAAATTCATGGATATTTAACTGCATTCCTAAAAAAAATGAAGACAGCTAGGCCTAAATATTTATATAAAAATATTTATTGTTTTTCTTCATTTTTTATGCGTACGCGGGGGTCAGCGTACAGTGCGAGTTATGCGAATTTCGTCATCAGAAGAGTATGCGTGTACTGTACAGACGTTCGCATTGAATTTTTTTTTTGCAGTAATTTGTTTATCCACAAGGTGACAGCCGTGCCCTGGGGGCGCCAATTCACAAGTTAGTTGAAGAAAACATGCATGAACAGAACAGACCGGAACTCATGCAAGTTACAGCGACAATGGAGGCCTATATAGACGACAGATGCGAAGAGGTTAGAAAGTACCCTCATTTGAACAACTCTAGCATGAAAGAATACAAATATGGGTTATAACTCGTGGCAGGAGATTGCTCAAACCCAAGTTAAAAATACTTTGCAAGGTTGTGCATTCGACTGTAGCATACATGTATTAAAAAAAAAAAAAAACGAATTGTTATAACAATAATATAATAATTATACATAATTAAAAATGGCTTTTATATTGTTAGTGTACTGAAACCAAACAAATTACTAAAATATTATCTAGAAAATATTATGTATTATGGGGTCAGTAACATTTAATCTTTTACTTTTATTCCACAAGCATGCATTAAATTGACCAAAAGTTACATTTATAATGTTACAAAAGACTTCTATTTGAAGTTTATGCTGTTCTTTTGAATTTTCATTTTAATAAAGAAGAAAAAGAAAAGCAGCACAACTGTTTTCAACATTGATAATAATAAACTATTCTTGAGCATTAAAACGGCGTATTAGAATGATTTCTGAGGATCGTGTGACACTGAAGACTGGAGTAATGATGCTGAAAATTCAGCTTTACTTCCCAGGAATAAATTACCTATTAAGATTCAAACAAAAACAAGCTATTTTAGGCTGTAATAATGTTTCACAATATTACAGTTTTTATTGTATTACAGTTTTATTAAGTTATTACAGATTTTTTATCAAATAAATGCAGCCTTGGTGAGAATAAGAGTATTCTTTCAAATTCTTACAAAAAAAAAAAACATTTTGGAACGGTAGTGTAAGTGTATATTTTTCCAGCCACTATTATATAATGTTGGACATATAAACCAACCAATATAAACCATATTTTTTTAATTACATTCTAATGTAATATTTGTATAGCGTTTGTCATAAAAATATCATTCTAGTCGGCGCCGATAGCCTCGTGGGCAGCAGCGACATATAGCGCCATTGCTCTTCGGGCGACCCGAAGTCCCATCCTGTCCGGACCCCGTCCAACTCTTTCTCTCCCATTTCGTGTCCTGTCTGCTTACTGTCTTATCATAATAAAAGGTAAAAACGACAAAAATAAATCTTAAAAAAAAATACGTCTGGAGCAGTTTCACAGCCATAAAAATACCTCAGAACACTCTTGCGGCCCCTAGCGGCTCCCTGGACCCCAGTATGGACTAACTTACTAATTTCATGCAGCTCTTTTATGCTTTTGGTACCACGAGAGCTCCAGCCCCCATCCATTTTGATTGCATGAACAGAGCGAACATTCTTCAAAATTTGTATTTTTGAGTTCTACGCAAGAGGGTATTAAAATGAGACCATTTTCATTTTGGATAAACTATAAAGGCCTAAAAAGAAATGTATCACACACAGCGCCATTGTCATGACAAACTCCTCTTTGCTCAGGTGCAGCAAATTGTCTTAACAAGGCGCATAATAAGTGGAATGGACTCCATCTGTGTCCACTGATAGTGTGTCAAATGGTTTAAAAACACCTGTGAGAGAGACTCACCTGTCCATGCCTGCTTTCTCAATCAAGAGCGTCCTGAGCAAATGCTAATTATAGGACGCCGACCAATACCTGGAGAACAGCTTGATCGCATTAAAATAATTCACAGATCATCGGATATGTATGAAAATGTCACTGACACTGACTCCTGCGTTTTGGATTCGAGGTTTGCCTCTTGGAATCTGTAAGGTTTCGAAACTATAGGACTCACAAGTGCAACAACCTAAAGTCCTCCAGGGATGTATGTGGTGTGTTGCTGCAGACCTGGTTAACAAGGTGGTCTCCAGCATCGCCTGAAGTGATTATCTATGCCTTCCTAACTAGGTGCCTCCATGGACCTGTGGGCAGAATAGCAGATGTGTGCTCATATTTGGGTAACGGAAATCCCAAATAAGTCAGTCTAGATGCAATGCAGGATCACTCCATTGTGCGATCCATCTGCCAAATAAATCAATGAAAAATAAAGGAATAGCTCACCCCAAAATTAAAACTGCCATTATTTACTTTCCCTCATGTCGTTCCAAAACATAAATGACTTAGTTTCTTTTGTGGAATACAAAAGGAGATTTTTTCTAATCGATAATAATAAGCTTTTTTGTTGTTGTGGTTAATGGAAGGAAGATAATCCGCAAATAACAACATAAATTTCCGTCCGTTTCTCACACAAAACTACAAGTAAGTCTATTCAGAAAACAATCACATGGACCTGTTATGGTGCTTTTGAGTCTTTTCAGTTTTCATTATTGGATAAACGAATATGTTAAGAAATCATACAGATGAGTGAGTTCATATTTTCAAGATCAAGATCAGTAGATCTGATATAAAACCAATATGCATCCTGACAGAAATAGAACCTCATGAGGATTTGATTTGCAAGATTATACAGTAAAATTTACGTGCACCACACAGATAATGCTCCTCATGTGAATTGCACGGTCACCGTTATCCGAATACAGCCTGATACTCAAATAAACAAGCAATACACATCACACAGAAATATCGGCTGACATATTGGTACAGAAACCTCACTTTGAAATCTAAAACAAAGTTAATATATATAATACGAACTCCAATGAAAGACCATTATAGCATCCAGTCTCTATGAACAATGTACGTTAAGAGAAGCTAGAAGAATTTGGAGTGACCCGTCGCATGTACTTCATACTTATGAACTGTTATCTTCCGGAAGATGTTATAGAATCCCATGGTGTGAATTGATATAAAGGTTGTTTGTGACTGCATCAATTAAATTAAATTTAAAAAAAATTGAATGGGTATGTGTTGTGCGTTTATACTTTATTTAGATGTTCCACTTTAGACATTCTACTAACTATGAGTAACTTTGCAACAACTGGTCTCATTAGAGTATTAGTAGACTTTTAATAGACTGTTAGGGTTAGGTGTTAAAGAGATTTTTTCCCTATGTTCATGTTGTTCCAAACCTTTATGAGTTTCTTTCTTCTGCTGAACACAAAAGAAGATATTTTAAAGATTGTTGGTGACCAGACAGTTGATTGACTTCCAATTTTTTTGGCTACCGTCAACTGTTTGATTACCAACATTTTGTGTGTGTGTTCAACAGAAGAAAGAAACTCATACCGGTTTGGAACAACTTGGGTGTTTGGAACAATTTTTGGGTGAACCATCCCTTTAGTAGAATAAGTTGACAAAGTGACTTATATAGTCAGCATAATGTTCAAAACTAGATATAATAATCTGCTGATACTCTAATGACTCCAAAGTAGTTACTTATAGTTAGTGGACCATCGAAATAAAGCGTTACCGTCTTGTGTTGTATTATATTTTGTTATTTTGTTTGAGTAGCAGGTGATATAGAAATGCTGAGTCCACACTGGGGACAATAAATTTCAATTTCAAAATAGCATAGCCTTTATGTATAATGCATTATAAACATATACTTTTTAATGCATATCTGTTCATAAATAATTGCAACCAAAGTTAAAACGTGTTATAATATTTGCAGTTTCCTTGTTACGTCACAAATTGGTTGTTTATCAACGGTTTAAATGCCTTCTAAAGGTGTAAACTTAATAGATAAGTATTATAATGTATTAATAATTCATGATATCACATATAATGCATTATAAAGTGCGTTACAAGGAATAAATAATGTAAACAAATTTTATTGGAAGGCTTTAAGTACTCAACAACTACACATTTTCACATCATACACAGCATTTCTCTCCACCATCTTAGGTGAACTTTTTTCACTGAGTTTGTCACAATGCATTATGGGATTGCCTTCTCCATGAAGCAAAATACGATATCTTAGAAGGCAGCAAGATTTAGCTCCCTAACTGAATCAGGAGTGTACCTGTGATGTCTGAAAATGCAGTCTAGATAGTCAGCTTAATAGGATTATCGTAGAAAAACGTTATCACATGATCAATATCAATATGCATGATAAAACAATACATTTTTTTCTCTCTATAGCAACAGTACCTCTTTAAAAACAATTAATAAAAACACAAGTGGATGCGAGCACAGTGGACGTCAAGGATTATCAAATGTAAATGAGTATACTTTGATGTTGACTGTGTGGGATGGGATAAGATTTTCTTTACTGTGGGATTTTCTTTACTGATTCCTCAACTTCGGAACAGCAGAGGTTAATCTGTCTTAGACATATTGTACAGCATTATGCATGCGCGATATATCCGTGATATTAAAAGGAACATGCCAAAACTCTTACAAACTGTGTCTTTCCATCACGTCGAGATTGGTCTTTAATACTGGAGCGCTACAATGCCGTGCTGCGCCCGTGCTATTCAGTGGCATACTTGAGAGTCCAAATAACCCTCTTATTAATGTGGATGACAATGTTTTGATTGCATCCAATATGGCACACTGAATCAGCATGCAAATGCCCTTTGAGCAAAACAAAGACATTGATTATGAGGTAAGTTTCTTCGGCACAAGTAGCCCGCTTGGTGTGATTAATCGGCCTGTGCCATTGATTTCCCTTTGTTTAGATCTTTGCTAACTTTTCAGGAGATACAATTATAATTTGTTCGCTAACAATAAATCCAATCTAGCGTGCTCAAAGAAAACCTTAATAAGGTCTTCCATGTTATTTGTCCTTTCAACAGCCAACTGAATACATCTGAAGAGAGCGGGGAAAAAAACAGGTCGGTCTCCTGACAGTGTTGATTTGTTTGTTTGAAATACGCTTCGACAGTATTTCCAAACAGAATGGAGCCTAATACAGGAAAAGCAGACTGAAAAGACGAACGCAGAGGTGACTGGAGATGTTTGAATCATAATGGCACAAGTTCAGATCCCGAGCCATCGTAACAGGTATGTATTTCGCATATTTGTTTAGGCTCGGCATTGTCACGTTTTTGGCGGCAATGCAACAAAAGCATCAGATGCATCAGAGTTCGGGCAATACAATGTACTATTAGCATTTGCAAGTCAAATGCACGTGTTCCATCAAAGTACTCCATCAAAGAGCATTTGCGACGTTTCTCAGATTTAGTACTTTGAAAACTCCCCCCCCTCCCCCCAGATACGGAGTCTCTCTGACTTCTCGCATCATCTCTCCAAGACACTGATAATACGATTTCAGTGTTTCTTTTTTTTCCTTTTTTTGCTGTTGAGAAACAAACTGGATTATGAAGAGATCACTACATAAACAGCTTTCTAAAAGGAGCCAGCTATTTTAAAAGAGGCTGAAGGAATGCAAAGAGGGATTTAAATTTTAATTTGAATTTATTCCAGCAAGTGAAAGGTTCTTTTGAGAGGGGATTTCGGCAAAGATGATGGTATTTAAAAGTGATAAACAAGCATCTAAACCTCCAGTAAAATGCAGACATTTCTTCTTCTTTCGAACACAGAGGCGAAATAGGGCTTGCTATGGTCACAGCTGTCAACCCACAACAACATGAAATGTAAACTGAAACATCTTGCACAGATAAGTACTGCATGCGCGCAGCCTTCAACTGGAAAGTTTCTATGCCGAATGTTGGGCATTACAGGAGGAAATGTGCGGTTCGTGTCAGGGTTATGATCGGTAGCTGAAACTAAAAATGCAACTAGTGAAAACTGATTGAAATAAAATGAATTCAAATATAAATATTAGTTGTTGAAGTAATGCTGGCAAATAAGCACTAAAATGACTAGAAATGACTGAATGAAAAAAATTGACACAAAAATTAGTAAAATTAAAATATAAATACATTAAAAATGTTAATAAAAATAACAGTACATAAAAAAAAAAAATGCTAAAATAACTCGGGTTAATGTGTGCCATGCAGCCCAGGTTGAGCAAACACATGCTTGAATCAAAATCTGAAATTCTTCACGCTAAATGCATTAATAATGCAACTATGACTAGTCATATTGACGGATATCAGTAATCTCAAGCACTGAGACCCATGAAAACATTGCATCTACTATAAGCGACTCCCTGGCTTTTCGCGCCCTGGTCACAAGCAGCATAAATCGTGAGTTTAGTGACATAGTGCGTATGTGACATACATAGAACACATACCACACAAACAAAGAGTTACATCATGCTGTTGCATGGTTAATCCGATCAAGGCCAGTCTTTATGCCTTTGCTATCTTCAGCAAATGCCGCCAAAAGTGGCAAGTAAACCATTTAACAAGAGTCTAAGAGAATGATTACAGAACCAGGACCGGATACGATTTCACACTGCTGGATTGCTCAATCGCATCTCCCAAACAGGCTTAAAACTGGAGAAACACTATAGGGCATCACTTTTTTCCAGTTTTGCAAATATTCTATTCTAAAGGATGCCGGGCAAGTAACTTCTGAGTTGGGGAACTGCACGCTTCGAAGAGCGCATCGCATCAATATGGAAGCCAACAAGTAAAACAAGCTGATCAAGCTGACAAGAAGCCTTCTATATACAGTGATCATTAGGTTAGAGAGGGTGCCATTTTGTGATCAGAGGTTCTCAATTGGTTTTGCTTCACAAACCAGATTGGGTGTGATATTACGACAAACTGCAAAGGCTCAACAACATGCAAATTATTAAAAGGTAATATGAATAATTTTTCTTAATATCGTCTTCTATTCCAGCTGTAAATATAGTGATTCATAGGTTTAAAAAAAGCATTTTTAGAGCATCCCAGCACAAGCTCTGGCCAATGGCGTAACTTTGCAGCGGGACTATCCGGTTTCACCGATCCATTGCAGATGGGATGAGTGTTCGGGTGAATCTGCTAAGAAACAATCGTTATGTTTGCAATTTTGTTTGCCGATTCTAGTGGCACATAAATGTCCTGCTTAATCTTTAAAATGACATATGAAAAGTAAATATAACAACTGTATAAAATCATAAATCTTCCAGTTTCTCAAAGAAGAAAATCTAAGACACTTCTCCACAGATTTTGAAAGTTTTCTTGGCCTTCCAGTCCTTTTCCATCCCGTTTAGTTTTAAGAGAGCCAGTTCCTGCTTTTTCTCAAGTATATGAGAAGGTCACTAAATATTTGCAATCTTAGCCTATAGAAGGCGTTTTTTTCCTGATTTTTTTGTTTGTTTTTTTAATACTGCACACAAATTTCATGCATTTTCTTGTCATATTCTAATAAAGAGATTCACACTAAATAATTATATATGGTTAAAGCAACATCTAATGGTGGCCTAAGATTTTTGCACAGTAATGTGTGTGTGTGTGTGTATATATATATATATAGCTTGCTCTCTTCTTACTAAATCTTACAAAATTCTTATTTCCACTTCAAAACTTTAAACTTGAGTAAAAAAGCTTCCACGTTTGGTCCAGTTTATTAAATTCTCAGGAATTATCTTTTCCTGACAGAACAAGGTTTGTCTGGTTTCAGTTCACTTTTTGCCATCCATTCCTGGATTTAGCCAGGCAACTCTCCTGAAAGCACAGAACAATTGGTAATGCAGGGTGATGGCAATGACTGGAGCATTGTCTCAGGGGACAGCCAGTTTCAATAGGCTCGGAAAGGCAATCCAAAAGGTGCAGATGACAATGGCTTTGTTGCTATTTATGCAGAGCAGATAGCCGGGCATTGAATCAGGCCTCCCCAGTGCCACGAGAAAGACCTCCGAGAAACGTACAAACCAGGTGATATGAGGGACATATGCTGCGGTGGATCCAGCCACTTCAGAAAGGAAGCCAAGGCAAAGAAAGTTTGACTATAAAGTGCAACAGAAAAAACTAAAGACATGGACAATATGTCAGCCATCTTTCTGAATTCCTAATTAAAGTTAATATTAGACATGGATGGAACTCGGATGATGCATGTATGTGTGTGGGTGAATATATATGTATAACAAATACTGTTATATATGAATTCATACATATGTTTTCAAAATATTAATATTATATTAATCCCGAACCATCACGGTTCGTGCATGCAGTCAAAGCGACGAATACACTCAATCACAGGCGATCCACACTCCAATCCAGAAGGGGGCGCAGTGCATGCAGTAACGCAATACTGTTTGCTAACTCCTACAACAGGAAAAAGAGCAGAAGAAGAAGAGACGCTCTACGCACCAACCCAAAAAAAAGTTCAGATGGCAAACAAGAGCTTGATAGTAGCCTATAAGCTGAGTTTTGTTTCATTTTTGTGACGCGCACCACAAACTTCAAGGTAATGAAACTGGGAAGGCAGAAAGCGGCATCCTGTTTGTTTTCTTTATTTTAGAAAGGCACAATCTTTCGTTTTTATTGTAAGTGTACATGAAAAAAATATACCTTTTACAGTTTCGAATGATGTGTTACTCTAATCTATATAACCATAAATGACTGAGTATTTTAAGTTGTTTCTGCTGTTATAATAAGACGAAATCATTTGCCATCTATCTAAATCTGTCTGTTTTTATATCTATCTATCTGACTCTATCTATCTATCTGACCCTATCTATCTATCTATCTGACCCTATCTATCTATCTATCTATCTATCTGACCCTATCTATCTGACCCTATCTATCTATCTGACCCTATCTATCTGACCCTATCTATCTATCTATCTATCATCTGACCCTATCTATCTACCTATCTATCTATCTACCTATCTACCTATCTATCTATCTATCTATCTATCTATCTATCTATCTATCTATCTATCTATCTACCTATCTGACCCTATCTATCATCTATCTATCTATCTATCTATCTATCTATCTATCTATCTATCTATCTGACCCTATCTATCTGACCCTATCTATCTGACCCTATCTATCTACCTATCTATCTATCAATCAATCAATCAATCAATCAATCAATCAATCAATCAATCAATCAATCAATCAATCTATCTATCTATCTATCTATCTATCACTGTCTGTTTTCAATCTCTCTATATGTCAATCTATCTATCTATCTATCTATCTACTAAACATTTTACTTAATAGTGATTGATTCTGCAGTGAGAAACATGTTCCTTTTTAACCTTATATAGCCTGAAACAAAGAGGTGATGCATGACATAGAAAGCAGAAATAAAACAAGAATTCAAAAATCGTTGCACACGTTGACAAAAATACTTGGTATTGTTCATTAAAAAGTTTGATGTTTAGTTCTATTCCAACTCTTAGTGCACTTTTAATATTAAAAGTTATTTTTATATCGGCTTAATTCGGAACAGAGAGAAGCGAAGCCTCAAACAAAGATCCAAGATTTGTTGAAGATTAAAACTAAATGCTTCCAAAAAATAAATCACTAGCATGTACAATATGGTTATTTTTTAAAATGACTTCAGGACCCTTTCAAGTAAAAGTAACTACACATATTTTGCCACGTGTAATGGCAAGGTTTAATCTCTGATGTGATCGGTAAATGTGCACTCTCTCGTTGTTAGCTTTAGCAAATGCTAAACTACTGGCGTTTGAACTGACATTAACGTGACGCTAGCCGACATTAATACAATACTACTCAGACGAAGGCAAAGTGGTAAACAGGCTGAATAAATGTTTCCTCATAAACAGCTCTAAAATATATCATCAACAGCAGGCACACTCTTATATTCATAACATCCATATTCATCCATTTGGGAATGATAGATTCGCTTGATCCTCTGTTGTCGGTCTTAACGCTGGCAAAAGTGCTCTATAATTATTGCTCTCGGCACCAGGCTGAGACAAATAAAAGTTACATCGCAGCTGCATTAACATGTGAATGCGGCTTACAGAAGCGCGCGCGGTAAACTGCTCCACCTGGCTCGCGACAAACGTCCTTGTCACAAAGTCCACCCACCGCACTGGCTTCCGCTGAAAGGCCTCCTGGGGGACTTCAGTGACCATTCACTATGTTTTCTCTTTTCCCAAGCACCTGTGACTGTTTTTGTGCTTTCCCATTTTTTTCCGCCTTTGTCTCTCTCTCTCTGCCTCTCCCGTTTTTTTTTTTTTTGGCAGGGCCCTATCATTAGGGAAACACTTTCTTTCAAAAGGAATTCTCGCCACTAACAATGCTGTTTGTGTGTTTACCACGGGAGGCAGAACTCCGAACACATCCAAAAAAACATGTCACGGTCACGCGGAGGAAACGCGGGAAAAGGTGGGCTACGGCGGTCACTCCTTGCCTTTCTTGGGCAGGTGCAGTTGGAAAGACTCGCCTCCTCTGCCGCTTCCGAAGGCTCATCCGGCTTCTCCATGGTCCTGGACCTTGGAGAGCTGCTTTGCCATTTTCCAAAGGAGTTTGGCACAATGGCTTTGTCCCCTCTTTTCATTGTGTTTCTGTAAAACACATTTGCAGCATGACTCTCCAGGTTTATCCCTCTTGTGAGCCATCTACCCCTTTTCTCTTTCTGCTTCCACTAAACCTACGCTCATCTCGCCAACCTGGAGTAACGGAGAATTACGCGATTGTGCGCGCGTAGTTTTTTCCTCTCTCTCTCTCTCTCTTCGCAGTGGCTATTTGTCATAGAGTGCTTTCCCACTTACGCCATCTCGATTGACACTCGGCTAACTGCTAGCTGAATGCAGCTTGCCAGAATTTGGCCGCAAACGAAAAAACGAGGACGAGGGGGGGGAAGCGGGAAAAATAAATATGCAGATTAAAAAGTAAACATTCTCCAAGAGAGGGAAAAACAACCACATTTTCATATTTAATCCAACTTAGCAGAAACAAAAATAACACATTATGCCCTAATTGGGTGCCGTGTAGTCCACAAATACTATTACAAGGCCGATCAGGATTAGCTCTGCTACATACCTAGTTATCTATTTCGGAGTGCCAAGACTGCAAGCAGTGGGCAACTAAATTTCAAAAGCTGGCAAATCCAGTTGTCTCCTAAATACAGAAAGTACTTAAATCCGGAGCTAACACAAGAGAAAGAGGGATAAAGGGTACTCTGCATATCACCAAAAAGCTTGTGCACTTTGCAGAATCACTGGCTAGGTTAAACAAATATGCTAAGCAGACATCAAAACAATCCTTTGATCTGCAGCCTAGTTTCCGGAGCAGCGGCTGGGCTCCTGTTGTAAATAACTTGTATAAATCTGTACCGTTTGCCTTCAGGTAATTTCACGAAAGTGCCAGGAATCCGTAAGGAAGCACTTCTAGTCGGAGAGATCAGATAAAAGGCGTATCAATTATTCACCCATTCTGAGCTCGTACTACACGTTCTCACGTGGCTAATGATCAAATTATTAGCGTCTGCGAAGGGTAAAAACACGGCGGCTTACGTACCTCCGGCAGCCCGGGCAGGTCCGGTGGCAGTGAAACGCATTGTCGAGCGTCATACAAAAGAGGCTTAAGGAATCTGAATGCAGGGAAGCTATGTAACTTGCTGACTAACTTTGTCCTCTGTTTTGATGGAGAACACAATGGAAAACGCTGTCCATTCAAATCAGGCAGGGGAACAGAGGGGGCCGTGTGCCCTGATAACAGCTCTGAGGGCACAGCAGCACTGGCACCGGGCGACACCACGCCACTCACGACCAACAGAACAACTTTTGTGCCGTTGTCATGCTCCAGAAGTTTGTCTTCTTCTGCAACTAGTTACTCCCCACCCACCCAGCGGCTGCAAACTTGTACAGTTGTGCTTTTGATTCCGACAGCTGCCGTTCCTCGGCTTCTGCTTCCGCTCGATTGCAAGGGATATAGAGGGCCTGTTGTCTGTTAAAAGACTCAAGTTTAGTGGGTAAAATATACTTTTTGAACTCACACTGAAAATGAAAACCTTTAGTGATCTTTGATGACCTTAGGCACTCGGCTTTGTCAACATGACGTAAAAAACGTAAGTTTCTTCGTTAAACCCAACAATTGCAAATCAGCTTAAAGATGTAGTTCAGATCCAGCTGAAGTTTTGATTTGACTTGTTTTACATTTGCATGAATAAATTTCACACATTTTGTTCTATGCATTGCAAACTGCTAAGAAAAAAAACAACAACTTGGCATTCAGTTTAACCCTACACGCTAAAAACAACCCAAGTTGGGTTGGAAATTGACAAACCCAGCCATTGGGTTAAAAATTTGCTAGGTAGTTTTATTTAACCCAACTATTGTTTAAAAATTACTAAATGGCTGGCTTCAAATGAACCCGAAATAGGTGGGAAATTAAAAATCAGACACATAATTACTAGACGCAGCAATAATAATCAGAAGATGAACATTTATTAATTGATTATTATTCAACATTATATAAACATATTAATAAATGGTCATTTCCAACATACATTGGGTTCATTTTAAGCAACAATACAGTAATTTTTAAACAATGGTTGAATTAAATCAAACAACCCAGCAAACATTTAACCCAACCACTGGGTATGTCCATTTTCAACCCCACTTGGGTTGTTTTTAACCCTGTATTTTTTAATGTATATTCATTCAAAGAGTAGAGCATGTTGAACACTAGTATACTAGTTCACAATACCAATACTTTTAACCATTATGAAAGTAAAAACAGTATTCATGCAATGATCTGAAACATTTTAGTAACACCATAACACTATAGTCCACTACTGTCTTAGGGTCCACTACTGTACTAATACTCACTTCTTACAAGTTATTATTTTGTATTTCAAATCGTACTTTCTCAACAAAAAGTCACAGTATAGAATAAAAATAAACTGAAATCAGGTCATACCATGTGAATATATTCCTTTCCCCCGATCCCACCCCCAAAAGCTTAAATCCCAAAGCATCCTCTATGCAAATGCATCATGACACACCACACAAGAAAAGACAAAATAATGCCCAGGATAAAGTAATACTAATAAAAGAAGGGGGAGAGAGGAGACAGTTGTATTTCTGCAGTTGTATAAATGTAGGAGATGAGAGCGCTGGTCTGGGAGCTGTGCATATGCATCGCGGGGCTAAATTGTGAAATGACAGATAGAGATTCTGGGTGTGATAGTGTGGAATGACTAACTAATAAGAAGGATGCGTCGGTCTGTTAGCGGAGAGAGGCATTAGCACTCTGGCTGTCAATCACATCGCGGGATGCGGGGGCTGGGTTAGGATGGGCTGGTCTGGGGGGTGGGGGGGGGGGTGTCTAAACAATTATCATTTGCACAAAGACCAGAATTTTCAAGATCACACTCATTTTGACACTCTCACGCAAGCTGACTGATAAGAAAACGCTCATATTTTCTGAAATAAGAAAACATGAGCTCTTACCTTGAAAGTTGCTGTCCCAACGCTCGGCTGCTTGCCAGGTCTTTGCAAGGTGATCTAGATGCTTCTATTACATTCTGGACCACATACACAGCTTCTTCATCACAAGTATATGTGACTTCATTCTCCGTTTTATCATCCGCCTGGGTAAAAATCACAATTTTAGTTGCTTTGAAAAGTAATAACCTACTTTTTCCTACTTTTTAATAACCTACTTGTTAAAGGATTAGTTCACTTCAGAATTGAAATTTCCTGATAATTTACACACTCCCATGTCATCAAAGATATTCTTTCTTTCTTCAGTCGAAAAGAAATGAAGGTTTTTGAGGAAAACATTCCATTATTTTTCTCCATATAGTGGACTTCACTGGGGTTCAACGGGTTGAAGGTCCAAATTTCAGTCTCAGTGTAGCTTCAAAGGATCTACATGATCCCAGATGAAGAATAAGGGTCTTATCTAGTGAAACGATCAGTCATTTTCTAAAAAAAAAAAAAATATATATATATACTTTTTAACCACAAATGCTCGTCTTGCACTGCTCTGCGATGCGCCACGCATTACGTCATCATGTTGGTAAGGTCACAAGTGATGTAGATGAAATTACCGTGATAGGTTCTTTCATTTTCTCCTGTTTTACCTTTGTTTGTAAAGGGCGTTTGACTTCGTTCACTTTGTAGACATTGAATCGGTACTTTCGTCTGTCACGCGTCACCTTTCCAACGTGATTACGTATTGTGTGGCAAGACGAGCATTTGTGTTTAAAAACTATATTAATTTTTTTTTTTAGAAAATGGCTTATCGTTTTGCTAGATGAGACCCTTATTCCTCGTCTGGGATCATGTAGCGCTTTTTGAAGCTGCATTGAAACTGCAATTTGGACCTTGAACCCATTGAACCCCGTTGAATTGTCCACTACGTGGAGAAAAATCCTGGAATTTTTTCCTCAAAAGCCTTCATTTCTTTTCAACTGAAGAAAGACAGACATAAAAAATCTTGGATGACATGGGAGTGAGAAAATGATCAGAAAATTTTAATTCTGAAGTGATCTAATCCATTAACACACATTCTTGTTTTTTTTTACATTTTAACAATTACCAAGACAATGTAGTTGCATAATTGCATCTAATGTCAAAATGATCGCCCATTAATTTGTCTCTACAGCGAAAGTTGAAATGCAAATCGTTTTTTGTACACGATCCCTCTGGCCTTAATTGTGGTGGCGGTTTGAGCATGGTGTGTGACGAAAGTTGTCATCGCTTGCATCCGCGTCTCTCTGAGCAGAACAGAAACAGCAAGAAGTTCTAACAAGAAACAGTGTGCCAGGTGGCGAACTGGCTGTACCAACACAACGCACAATCTGTCCGCTTCTACATCCAAAGCACTAGCAGCTGCCATCAACAGCCCCACACTCACACTCTCTCTCGCACTCACACACACACACACCCTTAAAACATGTTTGCTTCCTCCACTGCTCTCATGTGACTGATAAAGCCACAGGTCGGCCTTTACCACTTTTTAAGGGTTTGTCATATTAAAGATATATTTTAAAAAACAACATTTAAATTATAGTTTGTCTTTAGGCCTCACTTTTTAGTGAACAACAATGTGCTTTCATGCTAGAAAGACCTGCTAATCCAAAATTGCGATTTTTCTGGGTACATTTTGGTAAAATGTAATCCAAAATTGTGACCATAAATTTAGAGATTGCACTTTAAAATTCAAAATTGACCTTTTTACTTCCTTAATACACATTTATGTTCTTATTGTGAATGATTTATATCCGTTTCATGTGAAAAGAAGTAATTTTACTGAAGTAATGTGTGTTGCGAATGCCTTTTATATTGACTTTAAACACTTTTTGGAGTACTTTGTTTGGAAAATGTAACACAAAATTGTGGTTTGTGCATATAAAATCCACATGATCACATTTTAACCAAATCCCACAATTTACCTTATTTACTATATTAATACACATTCCTGGTCTCGGTTGATCATGTAGCCACTTGTTCCGCCTCAGAAATGACTTTTCTTTCGGCCGATGTCACAAAGTTCTTTTATTTTTAACTCCTCCCCTTTCACATTTTTGTGATCAAATTCATTCCCAGTAGATAAAAAGTCCCGCCCTACATTTTTATAATTGAAATTTTGGTAACACTTCAGTATAGGGAACACATATAAACTATTAACTATCACTTTTCCCTTAATAAACGCAGAATTTATTGTTTATTAATAGTTAGTAAGGTTGTTGTTAAGTTTAGGTACTGGGTAGGATTACGAATGTAGAATAAGGCTTAATAGTACTAATAAAGAGCCGGTATTCTAGTAATACGGATGCTAATAACCAACTAGTTAAAGAACCCTAAAATAAAGTGTTACCGAAATTTTCAGTTTCAATGTAAATGTGTCACATTAGAAAAATAAAATTGCTCGTGGGTGCCGTTTCATGTTTTTTGGGGCTCTTTTTTAATGTAATCCAAAAGTTCCTCAAATTACCTTATTTGCTATATTATGAGTCCTGGTCCTGAAAAAAAGTTTGTCTTCATAATCTTTCATCAAAATGTAAGAAACGAATTTCCCTTTCGTGTGATGTCATCAATCCCTCTTATTTTAAACCCCTCCCCCTAACCACATTTTCCCAATTCAATTCATTCCAAATGGATAAAATCTAGCATTTTTTTCCCACTCATATTTCTAGTTTCACTTTAAATGCGTCACATCACAAAAATAAAATTGCTTGCGGGTGGCTCTCCATGCTTTTTGGCCTATATTTTCTTCAAAATCCAAAATAGCGCCAACTTTGTGCACTTAATATCCTCGTGAATGCATTTTGTCCACGACTACAGAATTCCGTTTCCTGCCAAGGGTGATACACTACATGTTAGCGGGGGACAAAACATGTCACTTAGGACTGCGCTTTGAAATCATCCCGGCCTCGGCAATTTTTATTAAAACACAACCAAGAACAACGATTTGCTAGTGTGCGTTTTAATCACATTTGCAATTTTTCCACGTTTTCAATTAGAGAATTGAAAAGCCTGAAAATCTGTCGACATGTACAGATTAAACGACCGTAAAACGAGGGCGACTGGAGGTACGCATCCACCTCAGCGCTCGTAAGCTTCCGCTGCAACCCGGCGGCTAAAAATAAAAACTTGGCAAAGTTGTGCACATCTCTTATTGGTCCTATAGTTTGATTTCACATTTAGCATGTGTGGCCCCCCCTCGCCTAAACACGGCATTCTTCTCTTCCCGCCATACAATGAGACTTGAGTGACTCTGGCAGCAAGCTCTGGATCGCTGCTCCTCAATCCACCAGTGTATGTTATCAGCAGGTAAACAAGCTTTCCAACAAAGCCATAATGGAACTGCAAGCGGCATAAAGAGGCTCATCTCAAAAAAGCTATAGAGTCCATCAAAGCCAGTGTCATTCCTTCTGCACAGGCGCTGCGGCTGCAAAAATACGGGATGCTAGCGTCCATTTTCCTTCGACAGATATCTTTAGATGCTGGGAAGGTTTGGACTGGTTATCTGTAACTAGTCAAAGAGCAGGAGAGATTAGAGCAGATAAAACTAACTAATTTCTTGCTTGTTTCCACCACTGAATAAAAAAATAAAATTGTGAGTTTACATCTACATCTATGTAGATCTAGCAATTTACATCTAGCAATTCAGACTTATTTTCTTGTGAGATATAAACTTACAATTGCGAGTTAAAGTCCAATTCTGAGGAAAAAAGACACGCAATTGGGACTTTATATTATTAGTTCTGACTTTAACTCGCAATTCTGACTTTTTTTTTTATATAAAATCGCAATTGAGAGAATCGTGAGATAAAAAGTCACATTTACCTTTTTTATTTTTTATTCAAGCTTCTGTATTTTTTTCCTCTTTACATTGGAAATATATACACTACAACTTTTTATGGCTAAAAACATCTGCAGTTTCCACTATGTTTACACATTTTATTCTTGGTCACCACATACATGTACATAATCAAATAACTATAAATATATACTGAATCTACTAAAATGAAACTCTCTTTGGCTGCCAATCAAAAGCACGAGCTTTTTTTCCCCAGAGTTTGATCAACTGAATCATCTGGTGTGGTGTGAATACATATTCTATTCTCTTCCATGGCACCAAATATCATGCTATATCCTACAGTCTGTCAATCTGGCTGGCACACACACAAACACACACAATGATCTTTGTCCGTGACATGAAAAGTATCTTAATATAAACTACTAATGCTGCATTTGAAATAGAACATTTAACTTGCAAATGTATCAATATTTGTGGCACATATTGCAGCGTTTGACGAGCGCTCTGTAATGATATATTATTACACCTTCTGTCATCATGTGGACGCAAGCCACGTTCACACAAGATGCAAAAGGTGAGAATCATGTGGCGTCTCTGTGACCAGCAGTGGTTCATCCTGTTGCGGTGAACGGATAACAACGCACTCGATGACTTTAAACTTCATTATACTTTGTATAATTAAAAAGTACCATGGTATTTGATAAAGTTAATCAGATTTTTTTTGTCCTAACCCTCCGAGACGGCGACACAATGATTATAGAAACTGTGTCTATTTTTCTGCGACGTCACGGTTGGAGCAACACCACAAATGTATGGCAATAGTAACGTTTATGTGCTCAATTTATTGTTAAAATCATCTAATCTCCGTTTGAATATCATTTTGTGTTCTCAGCTTTATAGCCGTACTGAAAGTAACCGTGGATAATTCACCTCAGATCATGAAAATAAATAAATGGGCACAAACGACCCTTCGCAAACAGTTTGATTGACAGGCGATCTGACCAATCATAACCCCGAATCTGGCATTTTGTCCGACAAAGCAGTCAGGGGAGTTAGTAGATTAACGTTGGTGAACTTGAACTTAAATTGTGTGTCCTCACGTCTTTCTGCGCTTGAAACAACATTCCTTCTGATGTTCATTCATGTTTATTTGATGCTATAAATGAACTAGTATGAAGAGATGATCGTTCACGAGGAGCTACAGCGATCTGTCAAGACACATCAAAGACACACTATACGCTATTTATTGTTTAAACTTCTTTAAAAAAATACCATACATTAAATATGAAACTGTGAAACGTGTTGTCAGTGTCCTCTTTGCTCCGGGATGTATTTTTCACATGATGTGAGGCGTGAGAGCGCACTGCTTGTCGGACATAGCAACAGTAACTAAAGGGGGCGGGTCTATGCGAAGGGTCGATTACGTTTAAACTGTCAACTCATTGTGAACAAACAAGTGTATTCTATGACAGTCACTCAGGAGGCACTTTAAATAATGTTTAAAAGGTGTAATATTTAGTTTGATTATGTACTTTTCACATTTCACGTGACTGCCGTGCGCTTCCCCAGAGAGCCCGCCCTCACGCTCTTCTGATTGGCTGTGATTTTTGATTGATTTTGTCGCGTCTCTTAGACGCATCAAGTCTGGTGTGGATAGAGAATCTTATCGTGTGGTGTTTGGTTAGGACATGGTGTTAAAATACTTGCTTATATCCCAGATAACTATGCAACGACAACTATAAGTCATTTGTGTCAGTTTACTCTGTGTCTAGCAAACATATCAATACTGTATCAACCAATGACGAGAGTCTGGGGGCGGGACTATCTCCAAAGCGACCAATGGCAGTCGTGGGGAGTGTTCAGGAAACTTGTTTGATAACAGGTTTATGATTTATTTTTGCAATATGGAGCCAAGAAAAAATCGTTTAGGATAATTATAGACGCCTAAGTTTATTTAGATCTAAATTCCTGTGTGAAGTCGGATTAATTACACTCCTGCATGGCGCTAAAAGTCTAAAACATCATTTAAAGATGAAGAAAGGCATTTTTACGGCTCTGATACACAATTTAAGAGTACTGAATATCACATCCCATATGATCAAACAAACACCGGTTCTTTTTCTCAATTTTTCTCATGACATGTGCTCTGTAACGTTTATCTCTTACCGGGGAATGTACAATCCTCCATCTTGAGTAGAGGCACTCAAGGCGAATGAAACATGTCTGTTTAATGATCGGTTTGAATGTGCGCAGCAATAAAAGAATCTTTTGAGAGGCAGAGCCAAAATCTGTTGCTCAATTTTCACACACAAAGAAGGAAATTTGATGGAATTATAGCTATTTCCAGGTCTCATCTCTTATGTAAAGAATAAATGTTGTTTAATTTCTTCATTTTGATGTGTTGACATACTGAGCCGAGATCATTTCCCACTCAAACCCCTAAAAGCTCCATCTCTATTATCGACTAGCAATTGGTGGGATATTAGTTGACAGCTGTTTTATGTAGTTTTGTAATAGGAGTTATTATAAGCATCAAGCCTTAAACAGGACAAGATTGCAGAAGTCAAACATCTCCTCTACTTTGACAGCATGATGCTAATATTTTTATACTTGGTTCATTACTAAGGTATTCACACATATTAAATATAACCTAATCTACATTAAAGTCAATCAAATCAGACCCTACTTATTGTACTTAACACACATTACTGGTATTAAAAAAATAAGAATCTTTCTTTATTGCTCTCTTCCAGTTATATAGTGACACTTTTCAACATGCAATTATTTTCTGAAGGGTAAAATCTGTATATTTATACTACGTACAGTTACTTTATAACCACATAACATCTTTTGTCAAAATAATTACAAAGATGCATTGATCACATTTCATGAAATTGCAAATTTCTAAATATGCTAAATATGTACATTGACTTCCCCGCCATACATGTAAAGTCAAAACAAAGCAAATACACACTTAGTTGAAACTGAGTTATGATTGTATTTATGTCTCATAGACCATGATCTGTCCTGTGACAAATGGGTTTGACTCAGATTTAGAGAAAACAGTATGACGCTGATATCAAATTAATCAAAATTCAATTAAAAAAAAAACCCGTTACAGACTTTCTGTAGCTGCCGAGTTACAGTTGTGATGATAACTGCAAAGTGCATCACTAAAAGTCACTGAATCGGTCTAACCAATGTACTTGCCTTGGCATAGAGGTTCATGCATGTGCTCCAAACACAGCTGTGGTGTTCACACGGGCGTCACAAGTTTGAGTCCGTCTGTTTCTGGATTTTTCCTATCAAGCAGAATTTCATTTCATATATTGGATTAAAAAAAAAAAAAAATGAAACTCACAATATTAAAAGATGGAAATCATATTAAGTTCTAGTACAGTATCACAGCAGTGAGGTGTGAATTTCAAAGAACTTACTTTAACAAGTACCTTTGGTTTGACGGGATGTTGTTTTTGCCCTGGATGCTGCATTTCTAAAATGAAAAACTGGTAATTTCTTAAGAAATATTCCAGATGTTTCTACATTTTGTCTTATTTAATTAATATTAAATGCATACATTTTTCCCTGTATCCTTAATATTGGTAACACTTTATTTTACAGTCTACATGTTAATACATGTACTACTAAAGTAATAACAGTAAATTATGCATAATTACAAGTAACTAACCGTAACTGTATAGTAAGTACATGTAGTTAATTAATAGTACTCAGTACTTATGAGTAATTACAATGTAACTACAGCACTGTAAAATACACATTGCACATTGTTACATATGTTTCATGTATTTATTATAGTAATAACTAAAAATTATGCATAATTACATGTAATTAACCCTAAACCAAACCCTCATCCTAACTCTAAACCTATAGTAAGTACATGTAGTTAATTGTTATTACTCAGTACTTAAATGTGTAATTACACTGTAATACTAACACCTTAAAATAAAGTGTAACCTGCAACCTTAATATTTCCTTACATCCTGTTTGTCTTTTATATAAATATCTACTTACAAAATCAGTCATACAACCTGAAGTGACCTTTTTGGAGAGAAAACAACCCCAAAATCATTAGCAATGGATCGGATGTTTTGTGTTTTGTAATACTACTAAAGCAAAAAGTCCCACTTTGAAACATTTCATGCCGTTTGGTAATATTAAAAAATCAGTTTTCCAAAACGTGGTTTGAAAATATCAAAATGAATACGCAAACTAGCACAGAAATGACCAACTTCAGCTTATTTCTATTCCATGTAAATAATCAAGTTATAATTACTAAAGCTGAGTTGCCTTTTTTAATAAAGGCTAGAGTACAATTTAACAGAAATACTTCCTCACATATTCACTTTTTTTTACTTGAACAGTTTAAAAATCATCCCCTCGTCCCACTAACCGTACAAATCAAAGTGACAACAAGGGCAAACAGGAAAAGATTGGAGGCCACACACATCGTCATTGGACAGTTAATTCAGTATTTTATCGGCTTTTTGGTGAAGCAAACACCGTTTGGAACGATGTCACACCAGCGCCGAGCTCTAGTCGTGCCTAGCATGTCCCGGCTCCACAGTAGGGGGCTGTAAACATTTACACTGAGAGGCTGTCCATTCCACATGGTTCTCCTTCACCAGCAACCTCAGCATCTCGCGTTTAGTCATTCAGGCCTGTCCCGAGATACTACGAATCACACCATCAATTTATGAAAACGCCATCCAAATGTGACAGCCGACTTATGCTAAACGGAGAAAATAAAGCAAAACATTGCCGAAACACCCCTAGGCCCACATGGTACCGAAGGCTCGGCGGAGAGCTGCTATGCTCCCCGCTGTGAACTGGGAAAGTGATGTTGGTGCGCCGTGCTCCTCCAAGAGGGTAGTACCGTTCCCGGGCCCCTATCGAAGCCCTTTTGAAGTCTGTTGCGGGCGAGAGCGTGCCAACGTTAGCACACGACAGTAGCTAATGCCCCCACAAAAGCCAACATTCGACAAGGACCGAGCTGAAAGAGAAAAACGTCTAAGTTGGGAATAATTCCCTCAACCGACGTACCTCGTTCCCAGGTTTAATTTTAGACGGAACACGTTACATAAGTGATAGACAATGGCAATAAAATGGATCCCATTAATTCCTGACATGTATGGGCTTGTTTGCTATTCATTAGTTTAGTTGACACAATAGAGGCGTAATTCTTTTAAAATCTTCCGTTCTGCTCGGTTGGAAGTGTTGCCAATGACTCAAGAGCATCAATAGGCGATGATTGCAAAACTTATGTAAACAAGTACTTACAATCATGGCATTTGCATAGGAGGAGACACAGAATTGGGGGCATATTTATAATCTTCGAACAAGTAAAACCCTCTCGGAGTTTATTTTCTACTCAAAAAAGGACACATCTATATCATTACGCACAACTACCGGAGAACATCAAGTCCAAAGCTTTATTGTACTTCGATTCAATAGATCAACCAAAAAAGCCTTTAAATATACATGCATCTCTTCTCCAAAGGCATGGCAAATGAAAAATAAAAATAAATGAAAGCAATACAAAGAAACCGACCCGTGATGTTCTTGCCAGGACACACAATCTAGTGGCAAAATAAAGTTGTTTGATTTTAAGAAGGTGTCCCGAAACGGACGCTGCGGGTAATGCAATCCACCTCGAGGAGTTTGGGATCAAACCTTTATTGTTTTGAAAACTCTAAATTCTTTTACAATACAGTCATTTTTTTGTTACTGCTGTGATCTGATGAATAATATACAATGTTGTCGTTAAATTCAATAAAGACACACATTCACAAACATGAAATATTACTTTCTATATTTCAACATCCTACAACAGAGGGAAGATATGTGCTGCTTTTCTTTTGACGCTTGTTTTCGACAGCACAAACGCCTCCCTTTTGAATCGCCGAAAGCATCGTCTTTTTTCCGAAAGTGCATCAGAAACATTGCGAGGCCTCTGCGCCAGGTAGTCCAAATGTACGTCATGATAATAAACAGGCGGGTCATACTGTGCTGTGAGTAACAATCAGCAGGTTTTTACCGATACCTCCGACTACAACGCATATCCAGACAAGTAAATTAAAGAAAATATTATCTATATGCATGCCATGACCATTCCTCTGATAACATTTACAATAAATTTATATTTTCATAACCTTCTGAAGTAAGTAAGCTGACTGTGATAGTGCCCCCCCCCTGCCCATAATATTAATAATGAACTAATATGTAACATCCAAATACATTTTGTTCATTTTACAGACTTGTTGTGACGGCTTTGGAGCCATCGCACGTGAGGGCAACGCCCCGATAAAGTTAGAATCATTTGGTCCACATTTACAAATCCTCTGCATATAAAAAAATGAGATAAAATGGTTTGCAACAGAGGCAAAAAAAAAGGGAGGAAATGGTTTTGTCTTCTGATGTTGACAAAACAATCAAGGATGAGCGAGTTTGCTTAAAAAAAGCAATAAAAACATACTGCGCTTATTACAATATGATCGATTTTTACACGATTACACTTTCTTGTTCCATGGCACGGCCTTTACTCTGTAGAATTTGGTGCCGAGAGGAACTTTGAACCGGTTTTGGGCCTGGAGACAGACAATAACAAAAGAGACACGTTCAAAGTATGTATTAGAAAAATCATTAAATAAATAAATAAATAAATATTGTTTAATAAAAGCGTCTGAAGTAATGATTAGAGGCTGATTATGAAAACGCATTGTTTTCTGCTCAAGTTAACTTTAAGATGCAAAACTAGAATTAAATCCACAATTTTATATCCTCATGCACTTTTCCTAATGTGCTTAATTTCAAAGAAACTGAGTATCTGCAAATGTTTTAATATTTGCGTCTCAAATATGATTCATATTAACCAAAAACAGAGCAGAAAATTGCAGGAAAAATGGCTAATATTTTGTCATCAAGGATGTTATATTATGAGAGTGCAATATTAGCAAAATTATTTGTAAAATAAAAATTAATTTTGCAGTTGCATAAATAATAGAATACCGGTTACCTTTTTGGCTTGGCAATATTCCTTCTCCATGACTTTTCCTAAAACCCACGGCCGTCTTGTTGCTCCTGTCGCTAAAAAATAAAAATAAAATAATAATAATCATGATATATGATATAGAAAGGTGCTTTATGCGAAATATTACAACAAAACAATGTCATCATTCATGTAAAACACATTAAAAAAAATGTTTCAATCTACAAATGCAATGATACATAATTAATACATGAGAAGTAAACATACAATAAAATAATATAACAAATCTTGTTGGAGCATAATAGCTTCAAATATGTAAAATCGTATATATTTAATAAACCTGTTCCGGCGGTGTGCGTAACTGACCTGGTTTGAGGTCCAGTGCAGTGAGGGACTCTGAGTGCAGGAAATAAAGGGTGGGACCAACAGTGAAGAGAACGTAATTATCGTGCCTCTCGTCCAGGATTATGAGAACCAAGTCGCCCACCTGAAAACTACAAAAGGAGGGGTTTTCAAACGAGGTGGAGCGGTAAAATAGCAGTTCGGATCATTAAGGCTAATATCCAAGAATGCTTACTCTCGAATGGCGATTTTCTCAGAGTGCCGTGACGACACGGACGACATACTCTGTGACATCTGTAAAACAAAAGCGTTAGATTCTGGTGAGATTTACACTAGTAAATGTTTGTGTTGCATACACACAAAATAAAACTACATGCATTATATTGCAAAAAAAAAAAAAAAAATCAATTTTGGTTAAATGTGTCTCATAAATGCTTCCAGTGCTTGTAGGACAGAGTTTGTGCCTAAAACAAATGTATGTGTGCCATCTAGTGGTAAGGAGTTGAACAGTCCATTAAATGGCATGCGTTGGCAGTAAAATAGAAACAGAGGAACAATGAGTATTTAAAATGCAATGTACATCAATAATAAAAAGAAATGTGGGATTTAAACATGTCTGCACTTGTTTGCAAATGAGCTGAAATTCAGTCCCGACTCAATTACACAGGCACGTTTCAGAGCTGTTTTTCAGACTACATTCATCTTGTGAATCTGCCCCGAGCTGTCAGGACTCTAAAGTGTGAGTTACGTGTCTCATAAGATGCGTCTCACGGCCAACAAGACGGCGATTGTAATTTTCCTAAAGAGATTAAACCTATTTGGAGAAATAGTCCCAGGGGAAATATAATTAAATCATATCAAAGAGTCTCATGTTTTAATTAACTGCTGATAATATGCGAGTTGCTCCTATCGTAACAACAGCAATGTAGTGGAAATTAACTATACAGTAATACCAGGATATGTACAGTATTTTGCTTATAGATAGATATAAAAAGATCTAACATAAAGAAAGATGTTTATTTTAAGTATGTTTTTTTTTCTTCAAAATTACACGATCCTGTGTCAGTCGCAGACCTGCATTAATTGAGAGTATTGTTCTATTTACCATCACTAATTACTGCTTTTAATTGACTGTTCAAGTGGTCAATTATAAACTGAGATCAAGCACAAAGGACACAAATCAAATGATCAATTTAAACGATATTAAATGATGTTCTCATACAATTAACACATTTATATGAAATATAAGAGCCAAATAAAAGTACAACAATGTGAACACACACACTCGAATATGAATAAATAAAAATATATATTTACCAATCTTTGACTAAGTCTTTTGTTCTCTTCCTCCTTCATATGTAAGGTCTGAAACACAATAATAAATAATTGCATAATGATATATAAGAAATGCAATGATTTAAGCTTGTCAATAAAAACTTAATAGGTGAAAGTGAATTACCCTTTCCAAAATAAGTATGCGCTGTTTCTCTTCAGATAGCATAGAGCCGTCACTGAAACAAAACACACAAAGGAAATTCACAAAAACTTAAAACATTTTCTCAAACCCAATCAAATCACAGAGCAGGCAACTTCACTACCGTGATAAGACCAAAAACAACATTTCTTGTTCATAAAAAGAATTCCTCACCTACAGCAATCGCTCCACTCACATCACTCCTGATCTACTTTGGTTGTCTGCCACAAATACATTCATTCAGCTCCTTTAAAAATCTTCTCCGCCAATATATCCTCCTTGCACACTTTTAAATCACAAGTAAAAGTGAATGTTTTCAAACTATTTTTTTGGTTAGTGATATATACCGATAGCCTGATTATTGGACAAACTCCATTCTGTTGTTACCAAATGTATAGACAGACATATATATAATTCTGGGAAAAAAATAAAACACTAAATCTTTTCAAAACTAGCATCCAGCACAATAAAGTTAGTTTTACCTCACGTTTAACATGTAGGGCTGAGTGAATAAGGGAACTCTTTACTGCCCTAGTACTTCAGAAAGGTATACATATGAATTAAATGTGGCATAATGGCCTTCAACACCACACTATGCTAATGCCTATCTAGTGAAAGGGGTTCGTCAATATGCTGATTGAGGACTGTTGGGACACACCAGGAACAGGACGGAGTCGTTTACACCTCAATGACACATCTGTACCATCTGCTTCAAATGACATGTATGCTTCAACTATACTATTTATCTACTAGTGTTTTCTAACATGTAACTATGTCATAGTCTCATCTGACAGCTTATGAACTTCACTGAATGGTAATGTACTTAATAGAGATATTAAAGTATACTAATGTACGATCTAGGTATTGCTTAAACATGCATTGAGGAGAATATGTTAATGTGCTTCTCCCCCTCTCGATCAGCGCCCATTTGCCCTATCTTTTGGTTTCCTTTCAGTTGGTTTTGGGTGTTGGTATTCCACTCATGTATAACAATGCTTTGCTCAAAGAAGGAAAGGTAACTGTTGACTGTGAGAAAGGCTTTAACCCGGCCACTCCCGCACACAAATGCGTGACTTCTTAAAATAAGAAAGGCTTTTACGGCCTCTTCGGCACCAAGCTTTCTATACAGTATGTTGATCCATTCTACTTCCTGTATATTTAAACATGTAACTTAATAAATAACTTTGCCTGCTCTAGGTTTTGAGCATCTTTCCTTTTATCACTGATAATGCTGAAACCTAAAGGGATTGTAACTTTCGTTATCTAAAAGCTCAGGTTAAATCCAACGTTTTCCTATCAGTTCTGAGAAAGACTTTTACCTTTAAAGAAAAAGAGGTTAAAGAATTACAACAACTTTAATGGAGTCAGGTAAATAATGCACATCATCCTTCAACGGCTTTTCGTTTCTGATTATTGCTTCAAAATAGCAGCGTAAGCTACCAGCCTTACAAACATATTATAGACATTACAACACAACAGAACAAATGAACTAAGGGAAAAAAAAATCTTCTCTTTTTTTTTTTTTTTTTTTTACATGTAAAGCTAGAATGTGTGTGTGTATGTGTGTGTGTGTGTGTGTGTGAGTGTACTCGTTTTGGCTATACTTGTGGGGACCAAATGTCCTCACTTATACTGTGAAACACTTTCTCAACCCACTAGTGAGGACATGTGACTGGTACTCACCAGATAAAAAGGCTTATAAATCAGCCAAAATAGGTTTTTATTTAAATCGAATGTTTTGCACGTTTCTGTGATGGGCAGGTTTAGGAGTAGGGGTTGGGTTGGGTGATAGAAAATATCATTGACCTGATATAAAATCAATGGAAGTCTATGTAATGTCCTCACAAAGATAGCAAAACAGACATGTGTGTGTGTGTGTGTGTGTGTAATTTTGTAACCATTCCAAAACTTTTCAACTGCAAAGAAAAGCAGAAGAAAAGCTTGGACACTGTGGCTACAAGAGAATGCAAAATCAAGTGAATTATTATTCAGCTTACAATGTATTTTTAGCATTTTACTAGATACTGAACATGGGTGTGGTTTGTTGTTTCACAGTAATGAATGCCAAGAGAGAAACTACGCTAAAAAAAAGTAAAAAATAACTATGAACAACAGTCCATTGTACTACTAGTATAAAATGAATCATTTCAAAGCAACTTCTATGTCATTTGAATGACACACACTCTTGTGTGCTGTTGTAGCCAGTTTGTTAAAGTTAAGTGTGGTAGTTCAGTTTTTCAGGGTTCATTATTTTAGCTCTAGTGTGAATATGTCACGTGAAGTCAGCACAGATGCTTACTGCACTGTCATCATGCTGGCCTCCACGGCTGACTCCACCCTCTCCTCATCTTTGAATGCAGCCATAGACGCCAATCTTTCTGGGTCAGGGGTGGACGGCGACAGAACTTCTGTGTGGGCGGGGCCACAGGCGCCGTGAGCCTCCGTGATGACGGGGATGGGATTGGGTGGAAAGAAAGATGAAGAGACGAGGACGGTGCTTCGCAGACGGTTGAGTTCCTCCTCCATCTGTTTCTTCTCTTGAAGGATGGAGGCGCGGTCCTCGGAGAGTGTTTCGATCAGGCCTTCAGGGAAACAAAAAACAGAGGGCAACAATCGTGAGAACTCGTGGTCTCATTGACCATTTCTGTGCAGTTTTCTAACAGATCTTTGAAAGAAAAAAACAAGTGGAAGTTCTTCCAAATGATATGATAAAATGCTTTTATACCTTTATCTTTCTCTTGTTGCTGCATCACGTTTTTGAGCTTCTCTGTGAGATCATTGATGATTTGTTCTTTCTTGAGTTTCTCCCGGGTCAGAACAGTGTTGAAGTTCGTCTAGGAGTAAACCACATTGAAACAAGCTATTTTAAGGCACATTTATAATATATTAAGGACAAAACATTATTAGGTGAAAAAAAGTTACAGGATTCTCTTTGCAAACAAATTACTAGGTTCTTATTTTTTAATGGAAAATATACAGCTATTATGTAAGTTCAATGCAATTCAATTGAATTATGTAAGTCCATGAAAGCTATATTAAATACTCACTTTTTTCTGGAAAAAAAAAAAAAAAGCCACAAAATCCAAAACATTACTTTTTAATTTTATTTACTCACCCAGTTGACGTTAGACATTAATATATATCAAATGTGCAACAACTACATTTTAATTAATTATTAAATGTAGTTAATATTAAAGGGTTGGTTTAGTCATTTATTCACCCTAATGACATTCATCTTCGAAAACACAAATTAATGTATTTTTAATGAAATCTGAGAAATTTGTCCACACAACTACCACTTTGATGTTTCAAAAAGTTCATAAAGATGTCAAAAAAACTAATCCACACGAATTGAGTGGTTTAGTCCAAATTTGCTGAACAGACCCGATCGCTTTAAATGCTTTTATTCATATATAAACATTCACAAACACACACGTCATGTTTGTTTGATGTGTGCGAGATCATCACACAAGTTTTATTCTCATGTTACGCAGCACGTTTGACAAAAACGCTTTAAAATTTGGACTAAACCACCTGATTAATATGAATTAGTTTTACAATCTCTTTATGAACTTTTTGAAGCATCAAAGCGGTAGTTGCGTAGCTGAAATCCCTCAGATTTCATTAAAAAGATCTTCATTTGTGTTTTGAAGATGAACGGAAGTCTTACAGGTTTGGAATGGCATGAGGGTGAGTAAATGATGACAAGTTTTTCATTTTTGGGTGAACAAACCATTTAAATTTAAAATGTATAAAAAAGACGAACAAAATGTAAGATGTTATGACTCAATGGTATCGCCAACTGGATTTTGTTGGAAAACTGTCATCAAGTAAGCAAATTAAATCATGCTTTACAAGCTTCCAACTCAACTTCTAGTCCTACTTAGTTGCAACAACATTTGAAATGTTATGAAAGTCGACATTTCAAAACTAATATATGTCAACTAGGCAATTCAAAAGGAGCCAATAGCAAATAAACTTTTTATAGCTAACCTGCTGCTCAGCAATGAGCGAGGTCTTCAGGTTCTGCATCTCCTCATTCTTTGTGCGTTCAAGAAGCTCTAGTTTGGTCAGGAGCGACGCCCTCTCCTCGGTCCACTGACCACTTTCTAGTGACAATGCGACGCCGGCCTCTTCACCAGCTTCTGTCTGCTCTCCAGAAGCTGCCACTCTGAAACACAGAAGGAGGACGTGAGCCACCATACAGGAGATCGACCTGGCTGTGCATTCATTACCACTAAGAAGTCAAAAATCAAACAATACAATTTCAGAAGCAGAGCATCTTGAGCACTGACAAATCATTCATGTGTATTAATGAAGTAAATGCATCCATTTTGTGTCTTGTTTCTTGCAGGGTTTGAACCTACAACCTTTCATTACTAGCCTAGACAATTATATTATAGCCATTCCCACTTGTTGTTTCTTGTTGCTAAAACATTAAGAATAAATAAATAAATAAATATTCAAAAACCTCCAATTTACTGGGATTGGTTTAAGACTTGAACACAAATCTGTTTTCTGTTTTTAATTAATCCCTATTTTACTGGAACATGTAACAGGGTTATCATATTTCTTGCTAATTTCTACTTAAGAAATGTTTTAATGAAACGGTTCACAGTTTTTGTTCATTCTTTTTGATGTGTTAATTACTCACAAGAGTGAATGAAATCAGAAAGAGTAAGTGAATGCATGTTGCCGCCTGTGTGTTTTCGGCTTTTAATTAACAGTAAAGTTAGAGGTAGAAGCTTTCATTTGAATGGACTAGAGCAGCATTGTTCAGTGTCATTTCATTCGTCCTCGGCAGATGCTTTCCTCATTTAAAAGTGCAAGACTTATTGAGTTCGTCACTACCAAGTCAACAAGAACGTGACATTGTTATTAAAAGAACATTTTTTCTGTAAAACTCATTGAAACTCATTATGGGAGCTTGCCAAAGTAAAAAGAGCCAATCCAAAAATTCTGGTGCCTAGATAGACTACCGTTTAAAACTTTGGGGTGAACAAGATTTGATCATTTTATTCAGAAAGGATGCATTAAATAGCTCAACAGTAGCTGTAAATACATTTATGATGTTACAAAAGATATCAACTTCAAATAAATGGTGTTATTTTATTTTTTTTACTTTCTATTAAATCAAACAACCCTGAAAAATAGCTTCCAAAAAAAAAAATAATAATATTAAACAGTGATAACAATAAAATAAGTTTCTTGAGCGGCAAATCAGCATATTAGAATGATTTCTGAAGGATCATGTGACACTGAAGACTGGAGTAATGATCATTCAGTCATTCTATTTACACTATACACTATTTTAAATTGTAATATTAATTCACATTAATACAGTTCTACTGTATTTTGATCAAATAAATGCAGCATAAGAAACGTCTTTCAAAAACATTAAAAAAAATCTTACCGACCCCACACTTTTTAACCGTGATGTATTTCGCAGATCGCTCCTTCAAAGTAAGGCTAATAGGTAAGTGAGGCTATTTTAGACAAGATAATTGCTCATTTTATCATCCACCAGCCAAAAGTGTTTTCGCTTGGGAAATGTAATAGCATACCACTACACCAAAAGCCGCACAATTTGAGGTTTGACTATCCGAGGCAAAAATGGGCAGGACAGGTTGCACACCCAAGTGTAATATTCCTAAATAACAAAATGTGTCTAAAAATTAAAATTGTCATCATTTACTTAACCTCATGCTGTTACAAACCTGTATGTTACTTTCTTGTGGGGAACACAAAAGAAAATATAACTAGAAAATGATTAATCTATTTTTGTTCATGTAATGAAAGTCAGAGGAGTCCAAATCATGTTTTTGGGTGAACTATTCCTTTAAGACCAGAGGTTTGCTGAAATCCCTAAACATATGTATGAGCAATATTACTAGTGATTAAGCACCATTTATAATTCAACAGCTATCCTTCTAGTAAAGTCCGCTTTAAAACAGAATCTTAGAATGACTTTCAAAGAGAATGTCTGTTTCAAACAAAATGGAAGCTTTTGATTTTACTTACACGTCAGTGGATTGTCTGTCTTTGAGCTGATTTTCAAGTAGTTCAATTTGTCCTAACAGTCTTGTCTCAGTCTCCTCGGTTTGGAGTTGAAAGTCTCTTAAGGCCTCTTGTAATGCAGCTTTGACTGCCTCCTCTTTCTCCTTCTCTGCACTCTCCAGGGCCTCTGCCCTCTCCTGCTCCAGTCTTCCCGACAGAAGTGAGTTTTCCGCCTGCAGGTCCCCAATAACAAGCTGTAGTTCCTGCTCTTTCTCTTGGAAAGCCCTCTGCTCATCCTGCTTTTCCCTCTGTAAGGCAGCAAGCTGGTCCTCATGATCGCGCTGGATCTTCAGGACTCGTTCCTCGCAGTCTTTCTCTGCATCCTGTGACTTCTGCTTGAGAGCTGAAAACTCGTGGCGGAGCAGGGTGCTCTCCTTTTCGTGCCGATCGACGAGTTCAGAGATGCAGTGGTCCTTCTCCAACCTCATGAGCGCTCGGAGCTCAGCCAGGCCCACCTCGTACTCTTCGTTCTTCTGCTGGAGCTGCTGGTTTAACGTGTCGATCTGCATCTGCAAGGTTGTTGTTTGAGTAGTAAGCTCCGATTTCAACACCTCCTCTTGGGTGCTTTTGGCCTCCTCATACTGGAGTCTCATATCCTCCATTTCGGCCTCTTTAAAAGCCATCTCGACTTCCAGTTTGCAGCGGGCGTCCGCAAGTTCTGTAATGCGAGCCTCCAAGTCTTTTGAGCGTCCTTCACGCTCCTTGAGTTCGGCAGAATGGGAATCCATCAGATCTCTTAGCTTCACCAGATTGTCCTGGACAAGTTTTTCAAGTGTACTTTCTTTCTCCAGTCTGAAAGATTGCAACTCTGCTTCATGTTGTTGGTTCAACCGTGTCTCCAGTTCTTGAAGGTGCTCTTTCTCAGCATTCTCCATCTCCTGTCTGATTTTCTGTTGGCCATGCTCGATTTCAAAGTGCAGGTTGTCCAGTTGCCCAGCAAGTTCATCCTTGGACACCAATGCAGCTTTCAGTTCTTCACTTTGTTTCGAGATCTTCTCCTCAAGGTCCTGCACAGTTTGCTTGTGAAGATCTTGCAATTCTTGCATAGAACGTTCCCTCTCACTCTCCAGCTGTGATATTTCCTTCTCCTTGCGCTCCACAAGCCCCTCCAATTCCAGCATAGCTCTCTGGACATCTCGGACAATCTTCCGATTGCCTTCCAGCTCTTCTGTAAGAGTAAGTATCTGCTTTTCATGATCGTCCTTCAAACTCTGGAGATTGGATTGTTGTTCATCCTCGTGACAGTATCTGACGCTGTTGAGAGTGTTTCGAACCTCATTGGTCATGGTTTTCAGGGCGAATCCAAAGTCTCGTTGCTCCTTCAGAACAAGTCCTCGAAAGTGGTAAAGGTCTTCTTTAACTTTCCTCAAATTGTTCTGGGACTCTTCTGCAGCGGAACGGTACCTGTCTGCTGATAGCTTGAGAGCTGCAATCTTTGAATTTTCCTTCTGAAGGGTAGTAGTGTCCTGGATACGCTTGCTATCGATTGCATTTATGACGGAGGAGTAAAGAGACTCCACCATCATCTCTGGGCTTGTAGGATCACTGATGGGATTAGGTGACATCAAGGTCTCCTCAATAACAAACTCATTAACAGCTGACATGAAGTCTGACTCTGGACTTTCTGCCAATGAGTCCAAGTCCAACGAGCCTTGCTGTAATACAGGATCCATATTGGGGTGCCCAATGGTTTCAAAGTCAAAGGTCTGGGCATCTATGCTGTCGGGTGATAGGTCCTCCAGGGGACCAGGAAGCGCCACGGGTTGGCAGTCCGTTGCTTTTAAACTGAGAGTGGATAAAGTTTTGTTGGAGGTAGAGGTGACTGCAGTTGTGCTTTCAGATCTGGGTGTAAATGCAGTGGATCTTTGAGCACTCTGGCTACAGGAAATCTACAAGGCCAATGCAACATGTTAAGACCATATGATAATTCACATTGCTATAAAAGTCAAATTATATATATTTATATATACAGTATATAGACAGAATATCAAGAATGAAAAAATGCTGGGAAGGTGGGGAATATCCATTGCTTGTTGATTGAATGAAAGCAGATCTGAATGCAAGTTTGCAGTTGTTTACAAGAAAGGAAGGGTTTAGCTGAAATAAATAATTGAAGAAATCCAGTATACATCACCACAAAGAATATTCATGGATGAATCACTACAATACCCATAAAATGCATTTAGAAAAAAGAAAGGGAAAATTGTATTTCATGCTGACTTTAAAGTTGTTCGACATACAATATTCCAAACACGTCAGCAATAAAAAATAAAATGATTGTGACTACAAAGCACCTTTTGTTCATTTAGAAGGTCTGTGATAGTTTGAGACATCTCGTCCACACTCTGCGCAGCCTGAACCAGCTGATGGAGAACCTCAACATGATGGTTAAGAGGCTCGAAGTCACACAATGTGGGAACCCTGATGAAGAAAACAGGCATCAGACAAAGAACAACTGACACAGACCATTTCATTTATCAAGACCATCATCTAATTTAGAAGAGTATTTTAATCATGATTGAAAGGTCAATGGCTGCAAGAAAGCAGGAAAGAAAAGCAGTTTGACATATAAAAACAAATATGGTTATGAAGTTAATTACGGCTGCACAATTGAACGTATTTTAATCGTGATAAGGATTTCTGCTTCTCTCGATTAATTAAAAATAATCGTTCCAATATAGGCATGCTGTTTATTTATTACTTATAAAAATTTTTTTATTTTTTTTTCTTTATCTTGCAATAGTAACAAGCCTCCACTAATGGATCTTTTTTTTTTAATCCAGGGACAGCGTCGGCTGACAAAGTTTTCAGCGGTGTGTTCAACGGTCTCCTTTTGAGCAAAACAATTGTGATTATCAGTTCAACCGTTATACGAGTCATTTACCTGAGGTAAGGCTGAACCTCGGAAGGACAACAGGACTTGAGATACTGCAGGTCACTCAGGGAAATATCTGGAAGCTCAAAATCAAACTTTCGAGGCTTTCGCGTCTAAACACAAAAACCAAGAAAACTCCTTAATGCTACAAGACCATGAAGGGTTCCTGAAAGATAAAAACACGTTCAAAGACTCACGCAAAACGAAGAGGGTGGCCATGAGTCCAGTCCTCGAAACAACCTATTTCTGAGGAACGATTTCCCTTAAAGGAACAAAAGCAAAGCGTTATCAAAGCAACCTCCTCAAACAATCTGACAATTAATAATGTTTGTTCTCAAACTAAAAGAAGCCATTTAAATACCTAAAATGAACTTACTGAAGAGCTTCCCAAAGGTTTCCCTTTTTGCTTTTTCTGCCTCATAGAGGTTTTTCCCATCTCTGACAAGAGCATTCGCCCACTGGAAGAAAGAAAGAAAAAAATTAACAGCTAGCCCTGTTAATTTTGTGAAAAATGACAATCAAATGTGCAGAAATCTTATAAAACTATTAACAAAATATTATTATTATTATTATATTAGCTCATTATTCACCCTATATCTCATCAACCTTGCTAAATCACTTTTATTACCTCATCTCTATAACAAAACATGTTCTTAACATCCTTTTAACTGCTTTTATAAACAACATGAAATAAAGCAGCTGACTCTTACTTGTCTGTAGTGTCCTATGAACATTTTGCGCCTGACCACCTCCACTACGGCGAGACAGTACATCTGTGGCACAGTGCTGAGCGCTTCCACCACCCGTACGCGCTCCAGCAGCTCCGTCAGCAGCCTCAGGAGAGCCTGCAGCTTTTCTCCATCCTGATCAGCGTGAAGCATCACGTAGCAGCACCATCTGATGGAGGAGACACCACAATGCAGCAAGGAAATGCTTACAATTTATGTCATATAAGTATTATAGATCTAAAGATTGAAAATTGAACTATTTAATGTTCTGGCCAAATTGAAAAAAAAAGTGCTGCCCTTACTTGAGACGGACTTGAAGGTTGTTGGCGAGCTCCTGTTTGGCAGTGGTACACTTCTGCTTGATGTCAAGTAGCTTCCTGTGATTGGTCAGCATGATCATCAGCTGGTTGGCATGACTCAGACACAGGTCAGGCAGCACCGAGGTGTCCTTCAGGTTTTCAGCCCTCTTCTGATTGGCAAGAAATCCCTAATGGGAGTCAAAGGAGAACACATGAGTAAGGAGAACCTATCTGAAAAACATATTCACTGGCATTTTTAAGTATTTTGCACAGCTTTCACATTAGAAACATGTGGCTAAAGTTTTTTCCGATCAGTCACAATGTAATACTGCTTTATAATGTGGCTATTATTGATGGATTGGGCTGCACCAACTATGTTAGACCAGGCAGTAAGCCCACAAGCCACAAAAGAATAAGTTTTGTAACTTGTAACCTATATTCAAACAGATTAACCAATCATTTACACCTTACAATTACAGTAGCAAAAGAAAGATGGTGGAAAATGGCCTAAGTGGACTTCAGGGAAAAAATTAAATGCACTTATGTGTAAAATATGTCACCTCTAGGTTGTTTTTATAGACTATAAAAATGAGACTTGCTTACCTGAGCAAGTTCCTTCTGTTCATTAACCAACTTATTACAGCTTGCAATCATCTGGTCAAGGGCATACAATCTGTCCTCAAGACCTTTGATGGCCTTCATGTTCTGATTATCCAATTTGGTAATCGTCTCACGGCATTCAGTTAGAAAGGGTTGGATAATTCGTGGATCGAGCTGGAAGCATAAAGAATGAAAAAATGAAAAGGAGTCATCATGGATGGACAGTAACAAAGTTAAACGTTTAGGCTTCGTTACGATTATTTTATGTTTTTGAAAGAATTCTCACAAAGGCTGCATTTATTAGATAAAAAATACAATAAAATCTGTAATACTATGAAATATTATTACAATATTATCACAATCATTCTAATATGGGGATTTGCTGATGAAGAACCATTTCTTATTTATCATCGATGTTGAAAACAGTTGTGTGCTTAATATTTTTGTGGAAACTGATACATTTTATTCAGGATTCTTTGATGAATATTAAGTTTAAAAAAAACAGCATTTATTTCAAATAGAAATCTTTTGGAACATTATAAATGTCTTTACTGTTGGCTGATCGATTTAAATGTGTTTTTGCTGAATAAAAGTATTACTTTCTTTCAAAACCAAATCCTACAGACAAGTGTTAATTTTGTCTTTGTTGTCGTGTTCCTGTCCGCTAGTAGCTGTGCAAATATATGTAATGTGATTGAAATAGTATAGTGAAATATCTAATGGGTGGGTGACACATTTCTACCGTCATAATGCTAATGACTGGCTTGTTCAACAATAATTGTTGCAGGTTATTTCAGGTAGCACCAGTTTAAAGACTGAATCATGTTTTGACCAAAACATTCCCTCCCAATATGACTCGTCTATTACTCACCCTGTTGATCGAGTCAAAACACTTCCTCACTACAGACTCCACATCATTAGGTCTGTCCTGAACGTTGATCCAATCCAATAGTGTGACATTAAAAGAGGCTGTGGCTCCCCTCTCTGGAGACTCCTCATCTTCCTGTAGAGCTGCTTTTAGACTGCAGCTGCTCTTCAGTCTGTCCTGAGGAGAGGAGGACACCTGGGATGATGTTTCTCCTGAAGCAGAGACCGGCGAAGTTGTCTTTCGATTCTTCTGGCCGTCAGCGGGACAGAGGATAGCGGACTGGGTGGATGTTTCTCCTACTTCATCATCCTCATTATCATCCTCCTCATCTGTGGTTCTTGGGTGAGGGGAGCAGGACTTCTCCAAGCTTTCTCTGTAGCTGTGCCGAGTCAAACACTCCAGGAGTGGAATCTTCGCCATGACCGAGACAGCAGTGCCAAGCCTGACGAATTGACATTAGAATTAGTGATCTATACATCTCTCTTCACAAAATAGGCTACAGTTCAAAAGGATGGAGTCAGACTATTCAACCAGGATGTGTTAAATTGATCAAATGTACCAGTGAAGACATTTATAATGTTGCAAATGACTTCTATCTCAAAGAAATGCGTTTTCAAACTCGGTCTATTCATAAAAGAACGTTTCCACAAAAAACAATACTTTGATGTTTTACCAAAATAATTTAAATCTTAAAACTTCTCAAGAAAGAAATATTCACATACTTGGTGAGTTTTAATTTGATGTCTTCAAAGTCCTGTTGGTAATTTGTGTAAGCAGTGTCGAATTTCAAAAGGAGTTTTTGATAGGACAGGGTGCAGTCGTCCAGGTTAGCCATGATGGCTGCCCATCCCTGGTGCTGAAGGTGTTCATCATGGACCAGACGCTCACAGAATGAGCAAAGCTTCTTGGCAACCTCAAACATTTCCTAAAAAGGGGCAAAATATCAGGCATTATGAGTGTCATTTGCATAAAAATGGGCCAAACGCTTCCATCCAAGCTTCTGTCATTTACAAAAAGGCTTTGTTACTTTGACTGCATTTGCATTTATTCTCTCAAATATAAGCAATGTTTAAACCTTTAAAAAAACATCACTGATATAACAGTGTGGAAGAGCATAGATGCGTAAAACTGGGTAAATCTACGATGACAGGGTTTGGTCATTATGTCAGAACAGAAGTTGGTCTGTACCACAGCTAGTTGAGTGCGGGAGGCGACGGTGTGAAAGACAGCAGGCATCATGAGTGACTCCTCCACCTTCAGCTCCATTTCATTCTCTATAGAGAAGGTCGTTTTGGGGATGGTTGGCGCTCGGTCGCACAGGATCATCTCTTTGTTGAACAAGAAGATCGGGTTGGTGTCCTGAGACAGCCAGAGACAAAAAAAAAAAATCAATCAGTGTTTAGACATCACATTACTTCAAGAACCTCAGTTTTTCACGGCCACTTTAAAGAGATGAAAATTATCCCATGATTTTCTCACCCTCAAACCATCCTAGGTGTATATGATGGAAGTTAGATATTTTAGTTAATAAAGTTTTACTTATGGATATTTTTCTAACAAAAACCCATCGTTTTGATTCCAAAGGCCTCTAATTAAAGGATTAGTTCAAATTACCCTCAAGCCATCTTAAGTGTATATGACTTTCTTCTTTCTGATGAACACAATCAGAGTTATATTAATAAATATCCTGACACATCTGAGCTTTATAATGGCAGTAAGGAGTATGAGCTGAAGAAACTGTCTCCATCCACATCCATCCATCATAAATGTACTCCACACAGCTCCAGGGGTTAATAAAGGCCTTCTGAAGCGAAGCGATTGTGTAAAAAAAAACAAAAAACAAACAGCACTCTCTCCACCTTCGATACCATGACTAAAGTGCCCTTGAGCAAGGCACCTAACCCCTAATTGCCTCACTTGTAAGTCGCTTTGGATAAATGCGTCTGCTAAATGATGAAAAAAATAAATAAATAAATAATAAAATATCTAGCTTCTGCTAGACCGCCTTCTGTATTCTACTTAGGAAGAAAGTGTAAAACTCAAGTAGATCAGAAAGCGCTACATCCTAAGCAGAAGCTAGACATTTTACTTCATAACTTGTTAAATATGATTTTTTTTTTTACACAAACACATCACTTCGCTTCAGAAACGCCCCAGAGCCGTGTGGAAGATGTTTATGATGGATGGATGTGGATGGAAACGCTTTCTTCAGCTCATACTTGTTTGGCAACGCTTACTGCCATTATAAAGCTCGGATGCGTCAGGATATTTATTAATAATTCTCAGATTGTGTCAAACAGAGAGTAGAAAGCCATATACACCTAGGATGGCTTGAGCGTGAGTAAAGCTTCAGGTAATTTTCATTTGAAAGTGAACTAATCCTTTAACCCCCTGGAGATGTATGGAAAAAGACCCCCTAATGTGAAGCCTCCCCCTCCCCGCCATTATAAAGCTCGGGGGAGCCAGGATACTTTTGAATACACCTCCAATTGTAATCATCTGAAAGAAGACAGTCATTTACACCTAGGATGGCTTGAGGTGAGTAATTCATTTACATTTTTGGTTAAACTATCCCTTTAAATCTTCTGAAAGCTATTAAAATAACAATAATACAATTTATGGTGCTTCATTGTGATTTTTGGTTCTTGAAAGTGTCAAACATTTCAATAGTGTAATTTGAAGCAATGATTGAGCATTTGACTATATTATTCATATTTAACTAATACCACCCTACCCCTTTAAACAAATGTTGAAAAGCAAAAATTAAATTTTTTTATTGTTGTCGTTTTGTTTTTCAGTGTGTGTGATTTTGCTCGTTACTCACCGTTCCGGCGCTGTAGCTGCACACACGCCTCTCTGCCACCATACACTCCCCTCCATTGACCACAAGCACCTGGTGCTGGATTGCAATTTTATATTTGGCCTGAATGGCATGTTTAAGGTCCAAAACACTATAAAAAGCATGAAGCACAACACATTATGCTTTTAGTTATCCAGTAAAACAAATCACGACTCAATTTATCATGGAATCTGGACTTTTACAAAGAACTACAAACACGTAATAACATATAATATTATGATTATTTACATTTGCACCTTAACCATCATAAATTACACAGGTAATTACACCAGAATAATGTAACCAATAAAGTATTGTGCATTTCTAAATATCAACGTAATATATATTATTCAATATAAAGCATTTTCTCATATGCAAAATATATCAACATATGTAAATTCAGACAAACGCATTTAATTATTTTCAAGATGACAGAAATAAACAGTAATATATTACCATAAGGCTGTTAACATTAGTTAATACAATAAGTAACAAACAATAAACAGCACATTTACCCACCTTTGTTAACATTAATTTCTATGAATTTTAATACTAATATAAAATAACATTAAAGATTGCAAATGTTTACATTAGTTAATCCATTATGAAATTACAAAGTAACATTAACAAAGACTAACAAATGCTGGACAAAACTATGTGAATAAAAGCCTAAATTCATATGGATTAGTTTTACGATCTCTTTACAAACTTTTTGAAGTGTAAAAGTGGTAGTTGCATAGATGTCAACGGACAGACAGAAATATCTCAGATTTAATTTAAAATGTCTTCATTTGTGTTTTGAAGATGAATGAAAGTCTTACAGGTATGGAACGACACAGAGTTGTTTTTTTGGGGTGTAAACTAACCCTTTAAATATGTAAATATATAACAAAAATACTGTCAAGAAATTCACACACACACAATATCTTGTGTAAAACAGCACTACGTAACTTAAACATTCAATTTTTCTTAAAACATTAAAATCTCTTACGTTTGGACGGCAAGTTCAGTGTCAAACGTTAATGTGCTTCCGTTGTTGACTTGAAACACATACAGCTTCATGTTGAATTCTCCGCTGAGTCTGCCTCCAGCTTGATCTGTTCATCTAGTCAATTATGGCTGTCTGATGGAAAATAAATAAAATGCACAATTCAAGTCAGGTTACATCAGAGATGATGAAATGTCTCCAGTTTGATGAATACAACATTAAAATACATAAAAAATAAATACAATTTTGAAACAAAAACAGGTTAATAACCACACAAAAAGCCCTAAAGTTTGTTAACTACCAGTGCCCCAGTAAGGGGACACTTGCACACTTTAATATTGAAATATTTCCCAAAAACATATTTTAGTAACCATCATAAATTAGGTAAGTGGACCATTGTGTTTTAAAACCTTTAAGCCGGCTCAATTCCCAAACTTGATTAGACTCATGGCTTTGATTTCACAAACTATTTAGTAAAATACATATTTTGCATAAAATAAAACAATTTTTAGTTGTCAGTAAACTTCTTTACACTTCTTCTTCAGAAGGGCACTAACCTGAAGTATGTATCCCAAAGTATTTTAAGTTCAGATCTGTGCTCAAAAAGGGGGGTGATAGTTAATCTGTACAAGCACATGTAACCCACAAGACACATCCAGCCCTACATGAGTGTTTCAGTAGATAACAAGCTGGAAAACCCCGAGATAACCGGCTAATCACAGTGATCAGGGACGTCATTCTAGGCCGTGACAATAAAGAAAGCTTTTCAGATTATTACATGTGGTTTGAGATGTAAAACTGCACACAGATCAGCATGACCATGTGGCCCAAATATTCAGGCTGAGTCATGTAGTTCCCTGTGGGTAAACACCACCAACACAAGCTAAAAGACCCTTTGTGCCCTAATTCCCCATGAACTGGTGTAAAAGTTTAATAATAATAACAACAACAACTGCTATTATGGATACAGGGAATGAGACGAGTTTACCAGGAATAGCACATGGTTGGCGTGGACCACATGGGTAACTAAAGCCATTAAATGAGAGGTAAAACAAGCTGAAAAGTGCAAAAAATATTGTTATCCGGACCACGGTTTATATTAGTCTGTTTGTCACAACTTATTATGGATCAATATTGATTACCTGCTTTCCGAGCGGTTGAAACCTTGTCATCGAAGTGAAAATCGGTTTGCTTCCTTTAAAAAAAGCTGTGTTAACAAGCAAATAGGAGACTCCTCCAGGCTACAAGTCTTTGTTTTGTTGTTTCAAAGGCCCTGGTCACTCTTAAGGCAGGGTCACACTATATGCAAATATCTCTTAAACCACCCCCAGACCACCAAACCCTCATCGATATGACAATATATGAGATCGAGCCCACTAAACCCCCATTCGACAACCTACAACTGGTTTTGTTTACATTATCTAGTGGCACAATTCCGTTATTAGTGACCCAAACAGCCTCAAATTATCCGGCGTTTGATTTTAAACGCCAACATCTACAATATAAGCCGCTAAATCCGTATCAAATTGTCTTACCTGAGCTGCCTTCAGTCCATTCTCTGCATTAAAGCAGATTAATCGGTTGTTTTTGGCCGAGATGTGGAGGTTTCTGTGAGCTAGAGGTTGAAGCTGTCGGGCTAACAGGCTAAAGCTCATCACTCCAAACACGGGCCTTTATTTTTAATTTCCATAAAACGCACAAATTCATCCAGGATGAGATGGGATAAAGTGCTTCATATTTCAAGACATGTAGGTTAGGAAGGGTGGTAATAAGATATGAGTTTTGTCATCGAGATTTTTTTCTCGCAGGGTTGTGTAAGGATCCGCTAATGCTGTTTCTCCTGCTGCTGTGTTTTGTTATTGTCGTCACTGCGCAGCGAGGTGCATTCTGGGAAGGGCAACGGTTAGCGGTAAAGTACTGATCTGGGAACAGATTACAAGCCCTGGCGTATGATTCTAAGTGTTTGCTAGAGGAACGAGAGAGGTGATCTGAAATCAGCCGCTACTGGATGGTGTTCTGAAAAGGTGTGGGAACAATCTGTTGAAAATGCTTGTTATGTTAAGTTTAATAAAACTGCGATAAAACAACTCTATATAAAACAATAGTGGATTTAACATTACAATTTAATGTTAAAATGTATGTTTTAATGTAACCTTCTCCCTTTAAATACTTTGGTCAGTTCGAGAATAATTTCTGCAATTTTATGTGATTTATTTGAACGAATTAAAAGAGCAGTTCCATGTCTGTCTTGTATTGTTCAGATGGTTGAGGTTGATATGGGTTAGTAATAAGTAATGCAATACTTTTTCGAGCAAGTAATCAGTATCCTACAGTAATCTAATTACACTGTTCAAACATGTAATTAACTACTTTTTTTTTTTTTAGAGTAACTTACCCAACACTGTTCATTATGTTGTTTACTTCTAAAGAATGACAAGGTCACAGAGTTTAACATTTTGAGAGAATTTATATATATATATATATATATATATATATATATATATATATATATATATATATATATATATATACTGTAAAAGCTAAACTCATCTGAACATTTGCCAATTT